>JACSVZ010000278.1:0-26383 GCA_014706295.1 Lycocorax pyrrhopterus obiensis | reverse complement strand
CCAAGCCCCCCCGGACACGCCGCTCACACCCCGAACCCCGCCGAGCCCCCGACCCCCCCGGCCCCCCCGTTCGTGCCCCCCCCGGACCTCCGGGTCACGTGACCGCGATCCCGAGGACCCCTCCCAGGGAAACTCACGGGCGGCCGCTGCCCACGGCGCGATGACGTCACGCGTTCGGTGACGTCAGCGCGTTGGTGACGTCATGGTGCCAGCCACGGCCGCGTCCGGCCGCGCCCCGTTCCGGGTCGGGGGCGGGGCCGGAGAGCAGCGCCCCCTGTCGGCGCCGCGGGCAGCGCAGCCGTGAGGCGATGGGCGGGGCCGGAGAGGCCCCGCCCCCCAGCGCCCCCCAGTGCCCCCCAGTACAGCCCCAGTACAGCCCCAGTGCCTCCCAGTACAGCCCCAGCCCCAGTACAGCCCCAGTGCCCCCCAGTGCTCCCCAGTACAGCCCCAGTGCCTCCCCGTGCCCCCCAGTACAGCCCCAGTGCCCCCAGTGCTCCCCAGTACAGCCCCAGTGGCTCCCAGTGCCCCCCCCAGTGCTCCCCAGTTCCCCCAGTGCCCCCAGTGCTCCCCAGTTCCCCCAGCGACTCCCCAGTGCCTCAGTGCTCCTCCAGTGCCTTCCAGTGCCATCCGCCCCCCCTGCCCCGTCTGTGTCCCCGCAGTGCCCGTGGCCAATGCCACCATCACCCCCGGTCCCTGGCACACCGGTGCGCGCAGGTGACCCCGTGACCCTGCGCTGCTCGGTGCAGGTGGGCTCAGCCCCTGTCACCTTCACCTGGCTGCGGGACGGGCGCGAGGTGGCCCGGGGTCCCCTCCTGGAGCTTGGGACGTCGATGTGGGACATTCGGGCACCTACCAGTGCGTGGCCACCAACCAGCTGGGACAGGACGGGCACCGCGTGTTCCGGGCGCTCAGCCCGAGCTGGCACTGACGGTGACACCGCGGGGACACTGGGACACAGGTGGGTCACACGGGGTCATTGGGATTGCAGTGCCCCAGAGTGACAGGTGACCCTGATGTGTCCCCCTCTGTCCCCAGCAGTGGCCGCAGGGGCTGGCGGGTCCCTCCTGTTCCTGGTCCTGGCTCGTGGGTTCATTGTGGGCTGGCACTGGTGGCACCGCCTGGGTGGGTGACAATGGGGCCAACGGGGGCCCCGGGGAGGTGGGAGGCCACCTAGAATGGGGGGATGGTGGGGCAGCACCCACAGCCCCTGACTTGGGCAGCACTGAGCCCCCAGTGACCTTTGCTCGAGGTCCTCGAGGATTTGGGGTGGTGTTGGAGGGGGGTGCAGGGATGTTGGGGGTTCTTTCAGGAATCCTGGGGCAGTTTGGAGGGTGCCCCTCCCTGCCCAGCCTTGGGGCTCTGGGGTCTCAGGGGGTCAGGGGCACTGGAGTGGTTCAGGGGTTCGGGGGGGGCTTCAGGGATACTCGGGGGTCCTGGGGGAACTGAGGGTCCAAGTGGGGGTTCAGGATTCCGAGGGTGGATGGGGGCCCCTGGAACCCCCAAAGTCACCCCTCCAGTTTTCCTTTGCAGCCTCCAGGAAGCACCCGGAAAGGTGAGTGGGGGGGCTCCAGCCATGACCCCCCCCCTTTCACCAAACCCCCAGCACCTCCCATTCCCTTCCACACACCCCCTTATTCCCACAGGGCCCCCCAGAGCCCCCAGCACCCCTGGTGGAGGACCCTCAGGCGACCTACATGAAGCTGCTGGGGCCGCACAGGCAACCGTGGGAACCCAGCGACATCTACGACAATCTAGAACAAAAGTTGTGACACTCTGGGCAGTGGGGGGCACTGGGGGACACTGGGGGTGCCCCTCCATGGCTCCTGTGGTTGCCCATCCTTCCAAGGGAGGTGGTCATGACTCAAGGGGAGGCTGCACAGGCCACCCAGAGCTCCTCATTCCCTCTCCCAGTAACCCCAGGGCCTTCTCCCATCCCCTTTCCAGTACCTGCAGGGGCTCCCCAATCCCCATCTGAGTGCTCCAAGTACCCTCAGTCACTTCCCCATTCTCTCCCCACAGTGCTCGCAGTACACCCTCGGCTTCCCCATTCCCCCTCCCACCACCCTGTGCCATCCCGCTGCAGAAGGGGGAGTCGGGGAGGATTCTTTTTGATAGATTTCTTGGACAAAAATAAAGCGCAAACACGGCACTGCTGTATCTGAGAACTGTTTATTGATAAAGGAGGGTAAGCGTTCTTACCGAAGGGAGATAGAAAAGAGAGCAGAGAGGAAAAAAGAGAGACAGAGAGAGAACCAGAAGACAGGGACAACGTTACTGTGAGAACCCCGGGCGCTCTGTCGGCATCAGCTTGGCAGATGCAGCGTGCATGCTGCAAGCCGCGGCGAGCCCGCGTGGCTTTTGGGAGTGGCTGGGGCTGATTTCCAAGCAGGCGGCTGCGGCCTGGCTGCCATGGGCTCGTACCATGGGCTGGTACCGCGGTGGGCTGGTGTGGCGGGCTGGTTGCCGCGTGCAACCCGGGAAACACAGCAACAGCCGGGACTGGGTGCAGGCGGTGTCCGCTCTGTCGGGGAAGCAGCCGAGCACCAGGCTGTCGCAGCGACGAGCTGCCTCGCGGAAGAGGCGAAGCAGCGCAGAACGGGTGCGGACAGAGAAGCAGGACCACAGGGAGGAAAAGGCGAGGAGGCGAGGAGGCGAGGAGGGCCAAGCTGACCCTCCGAGCGAGCCCCTGATCCCTCCAAGAAAACCCAAAGCAAAAATGGCTCCTGTGCGAATTAACTGCTTTATGTGCTAAGGCTCCTTCCACAGCCCGATTTCCTGGGAATTTTTCCCGGGCATTTTTCCAGGCACCGGGGCATCTGTCCCACCGGCCAGTGGGGGGTCGCTCACAGCCCGACCATGGAAGCTTTCTCTCCCCTGATCGGCTGTCAGGTGAAGCCTCCCCGGGGACAGGGTTCCCATGACGTGTACAGCCCCTACAGTAATTATTCACCTCATGTATCACATACGTTGAGGCATAAATGAAAATCAGATTGGTTCCTCTCAACCCCCATGCTCCCAGTGGCTCTGCAATCCCCCTCCCAGTGCTCCCAGTACACCAGCTGGCTTACTATCCCCCTCCCAGTTCCAAGGGGGCACAGGACCTGGTTCCCTGCTCCTGGGACAAAAATGCAGCTTTTTGGTTAAACTGGCAGAAATGATGTTTGTTTGCTCAGCTCTGTCGGGATTCTCCAGTTTTGGGCTGCCACTATGTCTTGGTTTGAAAGGCAGATGTCTGCCAAGGAAGGCAGGAACCTCCCTTGGAATGCTGAATACGACCCCCTTCCCTCCGAATTATTGTAACTTTGAAATTACGGGGCTTTCAGGCAAAGACACGGGAACAGGAATAACAGTTCTTGACTTGTGTGTGTGTATATGTATAACAAGGCAAACGAACAACCACAACGGCAGCAACAACAAACAGAACCAGAACCCGGTGCCAGAACCAGAAACCGGTGCCAGAACCAGAACCCGGTGCCAGAACCACAAACCCAGTGCCAGAACCACAAACCCAGTGCCAGAACCAGAACTCAGTGCCAGAACCAGAACCCAGTGCCAGAACCGGCCCCCGGTGTCAGAACCAGAACCAGTGCCAGAACCACAAACGCGGTGCCAGAACCAGAAGCCGGTGCCAGAACCAGATCCCGGTGCCAGAACCAGAACCAGAACCTGGTGCCGGAACCGGACCCGGTGCCAGAACCAGAACCAGAATCCGGTGCCAGAACCACAAACCCGGTGCCAGAACCAGCCCCCGGTGCCAGAACCAGAACCAGACCCCCGTGCCAGAACCAGCCCCCAGTGCCAGAACCCGAACTCAGTGCCAGAACCAGATCCCGGTGCCAGAACCAGTCCCGGTGCAGAACCAGAACCCGGTGCCAGAACCAGAACCAGACCCCGGTGCCAGAACAGACCCCGGTGCCAGAACCAGAACCCGGTGCCAGAACCAGATCCCGGTGCCAGAACAGACCCCGGTGCCAGAACAGACCCCGGTGCCAGAACAGCCCCCAGTGCCAGAACAGCCCCCAGTGCCAGAACAGATCCCGGTGCCAGAACCAGTCCCCGGTGCCAGAACCAGAACCCGGTGCCAGAACCAGAACCCGGTGCCAGATCCCGGTGCCAGAACCAGTCCCCGGTGCCAGAACCAGCCCCCGGTGCCGGCCTCTCTCGGCCGCAGGCACTTTCCCCTTCGGTGCAGTTCTGCTCGCGGCCGCCAGGGGCGCTGGTGGCTCCCGGCCGGGCAGGGCGGGTGCGGCGATTCCCCCGCGCCTGCAGGGGGCGCTGTGGCGCGGGCTCAGCCGTGTCTCTCCCTCACGCGGTAATGGCGGCGCAGCCGGCGGGAGGGATGGAAAAGCGGCTTCCTTTACAAACCCCCAAGGGCAGCGGGGCCCGGTGCCCCTCCAGATAGCGAAAGGAGCTGCAGCAGGAACCTCGGAGCGGCAGCTGGAACGGCAGAGGTGAGCAGATCCCAGAGCGGCAAAACCAAATGTAACAGAAACTCCGCAGCTGTAGCAGGAGCCGCGGGGTGTCCCGGCAGGCGCGCGGTGCTGGGTTACAGTGTAGTGAAGAAAACCAGAGCAGTGGCAGAAAAACGGCGGGGCTGGGCAGCGGCAGCCCGGCTCCCGAATGCAGCCAGGAGAGGCTCCCTCGGAGAGGGAGGGGCTCGGGATGCCAGGTTTTCCCCTGAGGCACCCGAGCAGATGCTGAGGGTCCTTTCCCAGTGAGGTCGGGTGTTAATAAGGCCGCAGTTCAACAGCTGCTCTTACGAGCAAAGGCTCACCCACAGTAAGGGAGGAGCAGTCCAGGGCTGGACTCTGGCGGTGGCAGTGAATTCTCCCCGCGGTAAGCAGCAGCTCGACTGTTCCCTCTGATCCCTAGACCAAGAGAGAGCTGGGAGCTAAGCCCGCCCCTCACCCCCAAGCCAAAATCTCTCGGTATCCCTGCCCTTCCCAAGAGAAAAGCCCCACGGGCTAAGAGGCTGCAGCCAGCTGCAGCCCTTCCCCACACCTTGGCCACTTCTTTTGTCTCTCTTAAGCTTGGTCCTTATTGTCTCTTAACAACAAGTGGGAGAAAATTCTCTGAGAGAAAGAAAACAAAAGGAAAAATCCTAACCTCCAACACACTAAACACCAGGGGCCGCTGGGAACAGTGCGGGTGGGCAGGACTCCCCCTGCTCAGGGGTCCCCAGGATGTGCCACCACTGCGAGAGGGACCCCCCCGGGAATGTGTCCAGGGCCACCCCAGAACCGCCATTCCCCAGGACAGGACCCCCCTGGCCGGGATGTGTCACCCCTGGGACAGGATCCCCCCAGGACCTGTCACCCCCAGAACAGGGACAGGACCCCTCTGGATGTGCCCCCCCAGGTCAGAACCCGCCCCCCGTCTGACTCTCAGCACAAACGGCCTCTTCCTTCTGCTGCCGGAGAGAGAAAGTGAAAGTGTTGGGGGGCACAGCCGGACACGCCCATCCCCCTCAGCCCCCCCCCACCCCTCTCTGCAGCCCCTGCACCTCCAGGATCGCCGAGCCAGAAACTGGGGCTGAGGGAGAGAGAGAGAGAGGAAGAACCTCCTGTGAGCACCTCGGGGGGGCTGTGCTGGGCCCTGGGTCACCCCAAAATTTGAGGCACCCAGTGAAGGAGCTGTGACCCACGTGCCACCCAACCACTTCCTGTCCTTTGGACCCCATTCCCCATGGAACCAAACCATGGGACCAGCGTTCTTTATGTCCCCCCTCCTTGGGACCACCATGCCAGGACTCCCATTTCCTAGGATCTCCATTCCCCAGGACTCCCCTACCACAGGGCCCCGGATTCCCCAGCCGGCCCCATCCCTGGGACCAGCATCCCATGACCCCAAATCCCTGGAGCCCACATTCTCCTGGGAGCCTCATCCCTTTGTTCCCCCACCCATGGGGACCCCCATTCCCCAGGACACCCATCCATTGTGACTCCCCCTCCTCAGGATCCCCATTCTCTGGACCTCCTTGGGGCACTGTGACCTCTGGGGTGCCCCAATCTGGGGTGTACCTCGTCCCTTCTACTCCCCCTGTTTGACAGTCCCCCCATCTGGGAACCCCAAATTCCCCTTTGGGAGCCCCTAAGGTGCAGCCTCTCCCTCCAACCCCACACCCCTCCAAGACCCCTCTGTGAGTAAGAAGCCCCGATGGGGGTGACAGTGGGGGTGACCGGGGGTGGGTGTCATTAGGGGAGGACACCCTAAACGCCCCCAAAGCCCACGCCCACACCTCCTTCAGGGTCTCAGTGCTGGGAACCACCTGAAATGCTTTTGACCTTCCCCCCCTCTGGCCACAACACCCGAGGACCATTCTGCCCCCTCCCCTGCAGCACTGGGAAAACTGCAGGTTTTTTCCCATGGAAATGGCTGATTTGGCCCCAATTTGATGCCGCAGGGCTGGGACCCTGTAAATCAGAGGGGGGGACTGAAGCTGTTTGGGGGCTGCCCCCTCTCTCTCCTGATCCCCACATTCTTCCCCCCCGCCATGTGGATTCCGTCCTGGGGGGTTGGGACACTTTGGGTTTCTTGGTTTTGGGAGAAAACCTGTTCCAGACTTCTCCATTCTCGCTCATCCCCTGCAGGATCTGAGCCGGCAAGAGCAGCTTGGGAATGGAGCCCCAGGCAGGAAGGAGCTCCCAAACTCCTCCGTGCAGCCAGTGGCCATCCAAGGGTGGGGCCAGGCCACGCCACAGCCCCACTGCACAGGGATGGGCATTGGCCAGCCCTGCTCTGGCCAGCCCCAGGGGGCAGCCAGGACCTGAGGGTCCCCCCTGCCCCCTCAGCTTTGACTCTCGCAGCTTTAGAGCCGCTGCAAAGGTGAGAACTGTGGGGGGGAAAAGGCCTGGCTGTGGTTTGCTCAGCCCTGCGAGAAGCACAAAACCCAACGGGAGCCCAAGCAGTGGCTCTGCGAGGGCCTTTGATGGTTTTCAGAGCAGGGCTGGCTGGAAACCGCCCCTGCAGGGGCAGCTGCGAGGGAACCAGTCCGGAAATGCAGCAATTGATCATTTTGTCCCTGTGCCCAAGGGACTGAGGGAGCCCCAAAACTGCTGCAAATCCCACAAGGATCTGCTCAGCACCCTGAGCGGGACCCTCCTCCTTCCCGAGCTCAACAGGCAGAGCTGAACAAACCAACCCCATTTCTCCCGCTTTA
The DNA here is from genome assembly GCA_014706295.1 of Lycocorax pyrrhopterus obiensis. Classification (NCBI taxonomy): domain Eukaryota; kingdom Metazoa; phylum Chordata; class Aves; order Passeriformes; family Paradisaeidae; genus Lycocorax; species Lycocorax pyrrhopterus. Next base: position 19,224 of record JACSVZ010000278.1, on the reverse strand, counting down.
ATCCAAACGCTGCGTTTTGGGTGCAAGAAGAGGGAAAAGGGTCCTGTGCTCCCCCCGGCACTGGGAGGGGGAATGGGGAGCCCCTGGGGTTGCTGGGAGCACTGGGAGTACTGGAACGGGGAGCTCTGGGCAGCCCCGCATGGGACCCCCAACTCGTGACCATCCCCCCGGGCAGGGTGGGCACCCATGGGAGCCGTGGGGTGGGGGGACACACGGGGGGGCCCCCGCAAAGGGACATCCAGTGCCCCCCAGTGCCCCCAGTGCCCCCCAGTGCCCCCAGTGCCCCCAGTGCGTCCCAGTGCCCCCAGTGCCCCCCAGTGCCCCCAGTGCGTCCCAGTGCCCCCAGTGCGTCCCAGTGCCCCCAGTGCCCCCAGTGCCCCCCAGTGTCACAGCACGTTCTCGTAGATGTCACCGGGGTCCCGCTGTCGCCCGTGGGGTCCCGGCAGCTCCGCGTAGGTCACTTGGGGGGATTTGGCGAGGGGGGGCCCTGCGAGAGACAGCGGCTGTGGGGACCCTGTGGGGGTGACACCCATGGGTGACGTGTCCCTGTCCCCCCCCGTACTCACCCTTTGCATTCTGGGTGCTCCCCACGAGGGAGTACAGCACCTCCCCCTCCTCTGGGGGGGGCCGGGGGCTCCGGGGGGGGCCCTGGGGGGATAAGGGGCGGGTCTGTGGGGTGGGGGATTTATGGGGTGGGGGTAAAAGGCGGGTCAGGACTGGAGCCCCCCACTCACCTTTCCTGGTGCTTCCTGGCAGCTGCAAAGAAAATGGGCGGGGTCACTGTGGGGTCCCTGGGGCCTCTGAACACCCTCAGGACCCCTGAGTCCACCCAGGACCCCCGAGCACCCCCGATGCCCTCCAGAAGCTCTGAACCACCCCGGTGCTCTGGGCTCCCTGAGCCCCCAGAGCCCCAAGCCCAGGAGGGAGGGGGACCTCTCAAATTGCCCCCAAACCCCTGAAAGAACCCCCAGCATCCCAACGCCGCCCCAAAGCCCCCAGGACGCTGAGCTGGGGTCACAGGGGGCTCATCCGCCCCCAAGTCACGACCTGTGGGTGCCGCCCCATTCCCTCCCCGACTCTGGGGGCTTCCCACCGCCCCCGGGACCCCCATCCCCCGTTGTCACCCACCCAGGCGGTGCCACCTGCGCCGGCCCACGATGACACCCAGGAGCAGGACCAGGAACAGGAGGGTCCCGCCAACCCCTGCGGCCACTTCTGGGGACAGAGAGGGACACAAAGTTGTCACTCATCATCCCGGGGGTCCTGAACCCCCCGGTGACCCCGTGTAACCCCACCTGTGCCCCAGTGTCCCCGCGGTGTCACCGTCAGTGCCAGCCCGGGGCTGAGCGCCCGGAACACGCGGTGCCCGTCCTGTCCCAGCTGGTTGGTGGCCACGCACTGGTAGGTGCCCGAATGTCCCACATCGACGTCCTCGAGCTCCAGGAGGGGACCCCGGGCCACCTCGCGCCCGTCCCGCAGCCAGGTGAAGGTGACAGGGGCTGAGCCCACCTGCACCGAGCAGCGCAGGGTCACGGGGTCACCTGCGCGCACCGGGTGTGCCAGGGGACCGGGGGTGATGGTGGCATTGGCCACGGGCACTGCGGGGACACAGACGGGGCTGAGGGTGGGGGAGGGGCTGGCACCTGGAGAGGGGCGCAGGGACAGGGGATGAGAGTGCGATGGGTGAGATGTCGCGGATGGGGTCACGCCAGGGAGCAGTGAGGGGACACGGAGAGGCAGGAAGGGACCTGGGCAGTGATGGGGGGGACCCGGGAATGGTGTCTGGAAAGGATGGGGGTTCCCGGGCAGGGCACCCGGGGAGGATTTCAGGCAAGGACTGGGGACCCGTGGCGGCTGTCGGGGCTCCCCGTGCCCCCCATCCCCGCACTCACTGCGCACCGTGACGCGGAGCCGGGCGCTGCTCTTCCGCACGGCCCCCCCCTCGGAGCGCACCTCGCAGCTGTAATTCCCCGAGTGGGAGACCCCCACGGCGGGCACCAGGAGCTGCGGGGACCCCTGCGGGCCCCCCACCAACTGCCCGTCCCGGTAGAAGAGGTGCAGGAGGGGGGCTCGGGGCCGCAGGGGGCTGGGGGTGCTGAGGCAGCTGAGATTCAGGGGGGACCCCTCGGTGGGCTCGGGGGGCCCCTCCAGCACCAGCACCGGGAAGAGCTCTGGGAAGGAGATGAGGGGGAGGAGGTGACCCCGAGTCCACTGTGAAGGGGCTGTGCGGGTGCTGAGGTGTGGGGGTGTCGGGGTGGTGGCTGTGGGGTGCTCACCGTGCACTGTCACTGTCACCGGCGCCGACACCGACTTGGTCCACCCCACTGAGACCTCGGAGTACACCCAACCCCTGCAGTGGTAGCGGCCGCTGTGCTGCAGCTGCAGTGGGGACAGGGACAGCTCGGTCCCACCAGGGAGCACCCCCAGTTCCTTCTCGTCGTGGTAGAAGGACACCGAGGTGACCAATTTGTCCTGTCAGCCCCGGCAGCGCAGTGTCACCGTGTCCCCCTCCGGCAGCGCCCGCGCCGGCACCTGCAGCACCAGCCAGTCTGGGGGACAGGGGGTCCCGTCACACCGCGGGGTTCCGTGGGGTTCCCGATGGCACCGGGACCCCCCCGATTGGCTCTTGTCACACCAGGGGGTGACCCATGGAGCGGAGCCCACCCAGAGCCCTCAGGGACCCTGCGGACAACCCAACCCCCCCCTCACCATTTAAGACTCTCACGGCGGGGCTCAGCCCGGTGCCGGGTCTGTCACACTGGTAGGTGCCACTCTCGGTCACACGGAATCGGTCGTGTCCCTGCAGCCCCCAGCGCTGCCCGTCCTTGTACCAGGTGGTGGCACCGGCGGTCCCCGAGCCCTGGCAGGTCAGTGTCACCCGGTCCCACAGCACCGCCGGCGTCCAGGGGGGCTCCACGAGGAGCTGGGTGGTCTGGGCGCCTGCGGGTGACAGGGGACACCAGCCTGCCAGGGCCAGCGCGGGCTGGGGACAGCGGGGCGGGGACATGGCATCCCCCGAGGACTCACCAGCGAGGCCGAGGGTCTGGGCTGGAAGGGAGAAGGGACAGGGCTGGGTGGGGGTGGCACCGCGGGGACAGCGGCACCGGGGCACGGGCTGTGGGGCTGTCCCCAAACTGTCCCTGTGTGGACACCGGGGTGGCACGGATGTGTCGGGGATGGGGACACCGCGGCCACCCGGGGCTGGCACAGGTCACCCGCACCAGCCCCACGGCCCCTGTCCCCAAGGTCACATCCCCATAGTGCTTGTCCCCTTCTCCCTGTCCCTGCATCCCCATCACCCGTCCCTGTCCCCACAGCCACCCCACGACTCCGGTCACATTTGGCGTCCCACCCCCATGCACGGGCTCTGCTGCATTGGGGACCTCAGGGGACCCCACAGCCCCCCTGTGCCCCCTCCCCACCGCTCTCTGCCCCACCAGGGCCCATCCCCGGGGCGTCAGGCCCGTGCCCGGGGCACTCACCCCACAGGAGCAGCGCCACCTTCCCGGCCATCCCGGTGTCCCCGGCCACCCGGGCTGGCTGTCACACGCTGCCGGGGCCGCTTGGCCCGGGTGTGGTGACTCTTCGGACGAAAGGGGAAGGAAGCGAGGTCAGGTCTTGTCCTCATGTGTTGGTGGCACCTGGTGGGGGCAGGGTAGGCACAGGCTGTGGGCAGGGTGGGGACATTGTGGGACATGGTGGGGACACGGTGGGGACGTGGTGCTGCCAGAATTTGGAGGCTGAGGGGGTGTAGGGAGCCAAGGATGGGTGTCCAGGGGAATGGGGGTGCCATAGGAGCAGGGACTCAGGGATGAGAGTCCCAGGGGGACGTGGGCTCCAGGGATTTGAGCTCATGGGATGGGGGTCCCGACGGGATAGGAGGGCTGGGGCAAAGGGGGCCCCGTGGGAACGGGGTTCCTGGGGGAATCAAAGTCCCGGGGAAGTGCGGGGGTCCCAGGGGCTGGAGTCACCGGGATGGGGATCTTTGGGAATGGAGATCCTGGGGAACGGCTGTCCCGGGATGGGCGTCCCAGGGAGGGGGCACATGAGGAATGGGGGGTCCCATGGTCGGGGTTCCCAGGGGAATGGGGGTCGCCAGGGATGGGCAGTGGCTGGGTGGGCACGTGGGTCGCAGCTCCTTCCCTGGCTGCCTCCGATTTTGGGGTGACTCAGGGCCCAGTGCTGCCCCCTGGGGTGCTCGTGATTTGGGGGGCACCACAGGGCTCCAGGGCTCTGCCCCCACCCCGGGGATTCTTCCCCTCTTCATTTCCATTTCTTCCCTTATTTCCCCCACTTCCCCATCCCCCCCGCCCCCTCCAGTTCGTGGCTCGGCGATCCCGGGGAGCTCCTGAGCGGGGAACGGGTCCTGAGGGTCCCCCCCGCCCCCTCGGCTTTGACTCTCGCAGCTTTAGAGCTGCTGCAAAGGTGAGAATTGTGGGGGGGAAAAGGCCTGGCTGTGGTTTGCTCAGCCCTGCGAGAAGCACAAAAGCCAACGGGAGCCCAAGCAGTGGCTCTGCGAGGGCCTTTGATGGTTTTCAGAGCAGGGCTGGCTGGAAACCGCCCCTGCAGGGGCAGCTGCGAGGGAACCAGTCCGGAAATGCAGCAATTGATCATTTTGTCCCTGTGCCCAAGGGACTGAGGGAGCCCCAAAACTGCTGCAAAGACAACAACGATCTGCTCAGCACCCTGAGCGGGACCCTCCTCCTTCCTGGCTCAAACCTGCAGCCCTTTGGAAGCTCCTGGAAAGGATGTTTGGGTTCTGGCTGCGGCCGCCAGACGAGAGGGAGAAGTGTGGAAATATCGAGCAGGGGCTCTGCCCCGCGGCCGTGCTGGGCCGTGGGGGGTGACCCCAGCTGGATTCCAGGTGTCTCCAGAGCTGCTCCACCCCTGCGCTGCTCACCTGCACAGGGCACGGGGAACAGACGGGGCTCTGTCCCGCCCCTGCCCCGCCCGTTCCAGGACGCCCCGCAAGGGCCGGGAGGTGTGGGAGGCGTTGCCATGGCAACAATCGGTCCCGGCCCATCGCGACAGTGGCTCCGGACGCGCTGTCACACTCGGTTCGGACAGCCCGTGACGGTCCCGGCACTCGCAGCTCCATGGCAGCCGGGCCCCTTCCCAGTGCTCTGGGACCACCATTGCGCTCCCTCCTTCCCGCGGGCTCCAGCCCGGGCTCTCTGCTCCCCCGCCGGCCCGGGCTCTCCCCTCCGCCATTTCGGTCCCTCCACCCCCGCCGCTCCCCTGGGGGGTCCCGCCCTCTCCATCCCGGCCCCTCCCTCCCACCCACTGCCCCCGGCCCCCTGGGCCTCACCCGAGCCCCCTGCGGCATTCCCGGCGCTCCTGCTCCCCTGCGTGCCCAGCTGCTCTTCCCGCGGGCCGCCTGCTCCAGCCGCTCCCGCCTCAGCCGCTGCTCCAGCTCGCCCTTCCCGCCCGGCCAGCGGGAGCCACCGGCCACACGCCACAGGCGCTGAATCGTCCCCAACACCGCCAATGAGCACCAGAGAACCTTCTCGGCGGCCAAAGAAGCTCCTTCTGGCCAGAGCTAGGGGCACCTGTCCCCCAAAATGTGTCCAGTGCTGCCTCAGTAGCCCAAAATCCCCGGCAGAGGCAGCCGAGCCGTGTGTTTGTGCACAGGGATGGTTTAGGAGCGCGGCTGAACTTCAGGAACCCCGGCCCTAATTGCAGCACCTCGTGAAGGGTCTGCAGCACCCAGAGCAGAACGGGGGGCATTGGCCCAAGCAGCTCCAATTCAGCCCCATTTTGACCTCCCAAGCCACTGCTCCCGGCCCGGGCTGTCCCTGTGCTCCAGCTGCAGCTGCAGCGCCCTCGGGGCTGCAGCTCTGCTCTCCTCCTCCTCCTCCTCCTCCTCCTCCTTCCCCTGTGGCTGCTGTGTCGGGACCAGCAGTGGCCCAGGAAGAGCAGGAACTGCAAACGTGGTGTGGAGCCCCCTGAGGAGCCCTGGCAGACTCAGCACCGAGCACCTGCTTTCCCCAACACCCCAGGGGAATTCAGCATTCCCAAAGCTGCTTTGCCGGGGCTGAAGGCCGAAAAGGGAGTGAAAAGCTGGGCGTTTATGGGTACTGTGGACCTGAGACTCGGCGGGGAGTGGGTGCTGCCTTCCTTCCCTTCGGGATCAGGGAGAGCGGTCACGGCTGGTGCGCAGGGTGTGTGCCCGGCCCCGGGACACTGCTACGCTGCCACTCGGCACTCCGATGGAACCTGCTGCCTTGGCCGCTTCTGCCCGCTGCCGGTGGTGGTGCCGGGACCGATTGGTGCCACCGGGACCGATTGGTGCCTGTGAGTTTGCAAAAGGAGCGATTTCCCCTCCTCCCCCCCGCCCGAGGCCGCCATCGCCCCTGAGGGGTTCGAGCCCGCACCGGGCGCCCCCTGCTGGCGGTGAGTGATCCCTGCAGCGCCCCCTGCTGGCCGGGAGTGATCCCTGCAGCGCCCCCTGCTGGCGGTGAGTGATCCCTGCAGCGCCCCCTGCTGGCCGTGGTCACAACTGCACCAAATATAAAAAATAGCACTTCAGAGGTTGGAAGCTTCTGTTCCTGTGTTGGGTTTTTTCTGTTCTGTTCTATTCATTTTTGAGCAAAGAGCTGTTATTCCTCTTCCCACATTTTTTCCTGGAAGCCCCATACATTTCAAAGTTATAATCATTTGGAGGGAGGGGTCTTCTTTCTATTCCAGGAAGGTTCCCGCCTTCCTTGGCTGGCTTTTAAACCAAGACATTCTTTTACTCTGGGTTGGCACATGGGAGAAATATCAGCCAGATCTTCTCAAGAGGCCAAAATTACACAAACGTTGACTGGCACAGAAACACAGGAAAACAACGAACTTTGGCAAAAAATTTAGTACAACATAAAGCACTGACCACAGCATTTACTTAGACCATTGAACCTGGAAAGCTTTAAACCATTTTGATGTTATGTCACCCAAAATGTTCTGTGAACAGAGGATTAGAAGAAGATAGAAAGAAAAGATGTAGAAAAACACACGTAGAGCTGCCAGCTCCTGGATTTCAGTGGATTCCAAGAGAGCTCAGGGACAAGACCCAGGTGTTCCAAAATGTCTCGGGACATCAATCATTTCCTGCCTCTGACACCCCACCCTGTGCCATGGCCTGATCCCAACTGCCCTGGGAAAGGGGGAGGCTCCGGAACAGCCACAGGGCCTTGGTGCCACCATCGTGTGGGGGAACACGGCAGAGGAGGGTTTGGGAAAGGGGACAAGAGAATCCAGAGCCTCCTGAAGGCCGCTTTGGCCACCAAAGCAATGAAGGTCCAGGGCCCTGCCAGGTTCCTGCTGGTGGAGGAAACGTGCCGGGGGAAGCGTTTGGGGTTTGTTCCTTGTCGGGGGCTTTCCCTGGACATCGTTCCTTTTGTGACCCTTGGGATTCGGAATCGTGTTGCTGTTGCTGTTGGTTTCCTTCTCTCGTTGCTGTTTGCAGGAAATTGTTCTTCCCTCAGCCCTTTGGGATCTTTGCCTTTTGTGCCTCCACGGGGAGGGGAGGGGGCAGTTTTTAGGGGCAGCACACACACGTGTGGGTGCCCATGGCTGGTGGCCCCCAGTGCCCCCCAGTCCCCCCCAGTGTCACAGCACAATCTCTTAAATCTCACTGGGCTCCCGCAGCTGCCCACGGAGTCCCGGCAGCTCCGCGTAGGTCACCTGGGGTTCCTGGGGGACGGCGACGCGGGGGGGCCCTGTAAGAGACACCGGGGGGGGGAGCAAGGTGGGGGTGACACCGGTGGGTGACGTGTCACTGTCCCCCCCATCACCACTGTACTCACGCCCCGCCTGTCTGGTGCTCACGACGTGGGTGTACAGAACCTCTCCCTCCTCTGGGGGGGCTGGGGGCTCCGGGGGTGCCCTGTGGGGATAAAGAGGATGTGTGGGAGCGGATGGAGAATTGTGGGGTGGTGGTAAAGGGGGGATCGTGGCTGGAGCCCCCCACTCACCTTTCCTGGTTCTTCCTGCTGGCTGCAAAGGAAAGGGGGGGAGGTGATTGTGGGGTCCCTGTGTCCCTGACCCCACACAGGAATCCTGAACCCCTACAGGACTCTCAGTTCCCCTCAGGCCCCCCAAGCATCCCTGATGCCCCCCAGAATTCATGAACCGTCCCAGTGCTCCCAACCAGCTGAGCCTCAAGAACCCAAAGCCCAGCAGGAAGAAAGACCCCCCCAAACTCCCCCAAGCCCCCTGAAAAAACCCCCAACATCCCTGCAAAACCCTGCAGCACTGCCCCAAACCCCCAGGACTCCCAGCAGGTTCACATTTCTGGGCAGCTGTGGGTGCCGCCCTATCGCTCCCCAACTCTGGGGGGCTTCCTAAAGCTCCCCAGGGCCCCCGTCCCCCTCTTGCCACCCACCCAGGCGGTGCCACCGATGCCAGGCCACACTGACACCCACGAGCAGGACCAGGAACAGCAGGGAACCACCGACCCCAGCGGCCACTGCTGGGGACAGAGGGGGACACATCGGGGTCACCAAGAACTCCAGGGGTCCGGAACCCCCCAGTGACCCCGTGTGACCCCACCTGTGTCCCAGTGTCCCCGCGGTGTCACCGTCAGTGCCAGCTCGGGGCTGAGCGCCCGGAACACGCGGTGCCCGTCCTGTCCCAGCTGGTTGGTGGCCACGCACTGGTAGGTGCCCGAATGTCCCACATCGACGTCCCCAAGCTCCAGGAGGGGACCCCGGGCCACCTCGTGCCCGTCCCGAAGCCAGGTGAAGGTGACAGGGGCTGAGCCCACCTGCACCGAGCAGCGCAGGGTCACGGGGTCACCTGCGCGCACCGGGTGTGCCAGGGGACCGGGGGTGATGGTGGCATTGGCCACGGGCACTGCGGGGACACAGACGGGGCTGAGGGTGGGGGAGGGGCTGGCACCCAGCGTCGGGGGATGAGGGAGTCTGTGCACAGTGGCACCGGGACACAGAGGGTCCCCTTCACCCATGAGTGTGACCCACGGTGGTGGGGATCATCTCCTGGTGTGGGATGTGGGGATGTGAGGGATGGGATGAGGATGGGATGAGGGTGAGGTGAGGGTGGGATGAGGGATGCTGTGTCCAAGGCCGTCACCTGGTGGGGGGCGCGGAATGGCGGGGGTGGGATGTGATGGGGTGGATGAGGCATTTTGTGGGTGAGGTCACCCCAATCCCAAGGGTCTCCCTCCCCCGGGAGGGTCCCGCTCAGCAGAGGGACTGTGACCTGATGTGGGGTGGGGGATGTGACAGCTGGGATTAGGGACCCATGGGTGGGATGTCCTGGGTGGGGATACCTGGGCCCAGAAGGTCCCAGTAAGCCGGGACGGTGGCACCCAGTGGTGGGGGCTGTGACCTGGGGTGGGGTGGGGATGGTGTGGGGGGGATGAGGTGGGATGGGAATGTGTGGAATTTGGGATGGTGTGGATGGGGTCACCCCCATTCCTGAGGGTCCCGCTCACCCAGGACGGTGACATTCAGGGGGACACTCTCGGCCACGCTGTCCCCGTCGCTGGCCCGGCACTGGTAGTGGCCGCTGTCATTGTCCCCAACGTGGCGCAGCTCCAGGCGGGGGCCGGTGCCCAGCGGTGCCCACGAGCCCCCCCGGTGCCAGGAGAATGACAGGGGACCTGTCCCCACGGCCACCGCGCAGCTCAGCACCAGGCGGTCCCCCAGTGCCACCTGTGCCCCGGGGGGCTGCGCCCACAGGGACACCCCCGAGAGCGGGACCCCTGCGGGGGAGACAAAGGGAATGGAGGAGCCGGGAGGGGTGGGGGACACCAGGGACCAGTGAAGGACTCGGGGGGGGGAGGATCAGGGAGGGGTGGGGGGATCCCAGGGCGGAAAAAAGGGGCCCAGAGATGGGGGGAGGCTTGGAAAGGGGTGGAAGGGACCCCAGGGAGGGATGGGAGATTAAGGGAGAGGAGACCTGGAGAGCGTTGGAGGGAAGCACAGGGAAGGTTTTGGGGACCCAGACATGGATGGGACCTGTGGAGCATGGAGGGACCTAAGAGAGGGAGAGGTGTGCCTAGAGAGGGGTGAGGGGACCCGGTGAGGGATGAGGGGACACATGGCAGTGATGGGGGGCCCCGGAAAGGTGTCAGGGAGGGGCTGGGTGTCCCCAGGCAGGTCTGGCTCCCCGTGCCCCCCATCCCCGCACTCACTGCGCACCGTGACGCGGAGCCGGGCGCTGCTCTTCCGCACGGCCCCCCCCCCCTCGGAGTGCACCTCGCAGCTGTAATTCCCCGAGTGGGAGACCCCCACGGCGGGCACCAGGAGCTGCGGGGACCCCTGCGGGCCCCCCACCAACTGCCCGTCCCGGTAGAAGAGGTGCAGGAGGGGGGCTCGGGGCCGCAGGGGGCTGCGGGTGCTGAGGCAGCTGAGATTCAGGGGGGACCCCTCGGTGGGCTCGGGGGGACCCTCCAGCACCGGCACCGGGAAGAGCTCTGGGAAGGAGACAGGAGTGAGGGCGGTGACCACGAGTCCCAGGGCAGGGACTGTGGGGGTGTCGGGGTGGTGGCTGTGGGGTGCTCACCGTGCACTGTCACTGTCACCGGTGCCGAATGCACCAACCACTGTGGCCACTCGGAGCCCACCAAGCCCCTGCAGTGGTAGCGGCCGCTGTGCTGCAGCTGCAGTGGGAACAGGGACAGCCGTGTCCCTGTGCTGTTCCCCCCCAAATCCTTCTCATCCTGGTAAAATCGCACCCTGCTGACCGCCGTATCCTTCCAGCCCCGGCAGCGCAGTGTCACCGTGTCCCCCTCCAGCAGCTCCTGCTCCGGCACCTGCAGCACCAGCCAGTCTGGGGGACAGGAGGGTCCCATCACACTGAGGGGCTCGAGACAGGTCCGAGGTGGGTCCCCACGGCACCGGGGACCTCTGGGGGGAGTCTCCATTGCACAGGAGCCTCCCAGGGACAGCAGGGGTAACCCCATGGCACTGGTGTCACCACGGGGGTCCCATCACACTGGGATGCACTGGGGTGCACTGGGATGTACTGGGATGTCCCTGTGTGCAGGGGACAGGCTCTCGCCACACGAGGGGTGTGAGGCCACTCACGGAGTGGAGCCCACCCAGACCACTCGGGGACCACCCTGATCATTTAAGATCCCCCCTCACCATTTAAGACTCTCACGGTGGGGCTCAGTCCGGTGCCGGGTCTGTCACACTGGTAGGTGCCACTCTCGGTCACACGGAATCGGTCGGGTCCCTGCAGCCCCCAGCGCTGCCCGTCCTTGTACCAGGTGGTGGCACCGGCGGTCCCCGAGCCCTGGCAGGTCAGTGTCACCCGGTCCCACAGCACCGCCGGCGTCCAGGGGGGCTGCACGAGGAGCTGGGTGGTCTGGGCGCCTGCGGGTGACAGGGGACACCAGCCTGCCAGGGTCAGCGCGGGCTGGGGACAGCGGGGCGGGGACATGGCATCCCCCCGAGGACTCACCAGCGAGGCCGAGGGTCTGGGCTGGAAGGGAGAAGGGACAGGGCTGGGTGGAGGTGGCACCGCGGGGACAGCGGCACCGGGGCACGGGGTGTGGGGCTGTCCCCAAACTGTCCCCACAGGGACACCGGTTTAGCACGGAGGTCTTGAGGACAAGGACACCTCAGTCACCCTGGGCTGAGGCAGGACATGGGGACGCTGTGGACACCCCATGCTTGTACAAGTCACCTCCACCCACCCCACAGCACCTGTCCCCATGGCCACATCCCCATGGCCCTCTGCCTACGATCCCATCCCAATGGCACCTGTCCCCATGGCCCATCCTGATGGTGCTTGGCCCTTGTCCCTGTCCCTGCATCCCTGTGCCCCTGTCCCTGTCCCCACAGCTGCCCCAGCCCCAAGGTTCCTTTTGCCACATCCTTGTCCCCACATCTCTATTCCCCTGTTCCTGTCCCCTCAGCCACCCCACGACTCCGGTCACATTTGGGGTCCCACCCCCATGCACGGGCTCTGCTGGCCTTGGGGACCTCAGGGGACCCCACAGCCCCCCTGTGCCCCCTCCCCACCGCTCTCTGCCCCACCAGGGCCCATCCCCGGGACGTCAGGCCCATGCCCGGGGCACTCACCCCACAGGAGCAGCGCCACCTTCCCGGCCATCCCGGTGTCCCCAGCCACCCGGGCTGGCTGTCACACGCTGCTGGGGCCACCTGTCCCCTGGGTGGCGGCTCTTGGGACCAAGGGGAAGGAAGCGAGGTCACGTCTCGTCCCCACGTGTAGGTGGCCCTTGGTGGGGGCAGAGCGAGGGCAGGGTGGAGACACAGCAGGGGACAGGCTGGGGACATGGTGGGACATGGTGTTCCCAGGAGTGGGGGGCTCAGGGCATGTGGGGGTCTCAGGACGGGTGTCCAGGAGAATGGGGGTCCCGGGGAATTGGGGTGTGGAGCAGGGGAAGTCACAGGGGATGGGGTTCTGGGGAATGTGGGTCTCCATGCTTGGGGGATTCCAGGGATGGGGGTCCTGTGGGAACATGGTCCCCACGTCATGGGATGTGGGCCACAGGGTCGGGGGTGCGGGGGGAATAAAGGGGAGCCTTGGGAACAGGGGTTCTGTGGGAAGAGGGGGCCCATGGGATTGGGATTGAGGGAATGGGGGTGCTGGGCAATGGGAGTCCTGGGATAGGCGTCCCAGGGAGGAGGGACCAAGGAAATGGGGGTCCCGTGTTTGTGTTGCCAAGGGAATGGGGGTGCCAGGGATGGGCAGTGGCTGGGAGGGCTCGTGGGTTGCAGATTCTTCCCTGGGTGCCCCAGATTTTGGGGTGACTCCGGGCCCAGCACAGCTCCCACAGGGTGCTCATGGCCAGGGGGCACCTCAGGGTTGTCCTGGGTGGCTCTGGGTCTGTGCCCCACACACCCCGGGGCTTTTTCCGCTTTTTATTGCTATTTTTTCCCTATTTTCCTTACTTCCAGATCATCCCCTCCCACCCCCCCATTTCCTGGCTCAGCGATCCCAGGGAACACCTGAGCAGGGAACGGGTGGGGGGATCCCAGGAAGGGGAAATCGGGGATGGGGGGGACAGGCAGTGGTTGGGAGCTTTGGGGGTTCTTGGGGCTCTCTGGCAGTGCCCCCCCAACACTTTCACTTTCTCTCTCCTGCAGCAGAAGGAAGAGGCCGTTTGTGCTGAGAGTCAGACGGGGGGGGTGGGTTCTGTCCTGGGGGGCACATCCAGAGGGTCCTGCCCTGAGGGAAAAGGGCTCCTCTGGTGTGGTGACGCCTGGGTCTTGTCCCAGGCGGGTCCTCGTTCCGGGGGTGCCACGTCCTTGGGGATTCCTGTCCCAGAGGTGGCACATCCTGGGGACCCCTGTCCCGGGGGGCCCTGAGCATTCCCGGTGGGGCCCTGTGACCCCTGGGGTGCCCCAAATTCAGGGGCTCCCTGTCACAACCTGCCCCTGGCAATGGTAACTCCCAGGCTAAATTTGGTTGAATTCTCCTCATTCCCAATTGCTTGAGACAAAATCATACATCCATAGGATAAAGGCAAAAAGCTTTTCCCACACCTTTTTTTCCCAGTAAAGAAAAATAAACTCAGCCAAAATCAAACTGACAATGTCACAAAATGCTCTGGTTTATAGAATCCTTTTAATCGTTGGTCTCCCAACAAGTCACTCACAATAAAAACACAAACAAATCCCAAAGAAATGAGACTTTTTGGTTCCCTTTGGGAGCCCATTGGTGCATCCCACAGCCGCCTTTGCCTGTGGATAACACGGAGTGGGGAATCTCCCTGAGTGTCCAACAGCTCCATGGGATTGTTCCCTGTCTGCTGGGCAGCAACCCACCCCACAAGGACGGCTTTTCTTGGGCCATAGTTAGGAACTCTTCCCCTTTTTCCCATTGCCACCCTGAAACTCGATTTACTTCCCATCGATTCTGCTCCCAAAAGGGAACAACTCTGTCCATCCTGGGACCACTGCACAGCAATCTGTGGAAATTCTGTCTGATTCCCTGCTAAATCCACTCCATCCTGCCCTGAATTCCCCTGCCTGGGCACTCCCTGCTCCTGCTCCCACCCCCCTGTTCCCCTGATCCACGTGTGGAGCCCCTGCTCGATATTTCCACACTTCTCCCTGTCGTCTGGCGGCCTCAGCCAGAACCCAAACATCCTTTCCAGGAGCTTCCAAAGGGCTGCAGGTTTGAGCCAGGAAGGAGGAGGGTCCCGCTCAGGGTGCTGAGCAGATCGTTGTTGTCTTTGCAGCAGTTTTGGGGCTCCCTCAGTCCCTTGGGCACAGGGACAAAATGATCAATTGCTGCATTTCCGGACTGGTTCCCCCGCAGCTGCCCCTGCAGGGGGGGTTTCCAGCCAGCCCTGCTCTGAAAACCATCAAAGGCCCTCGCAGAGCCACTGCTTGGGCTCCCGTTGGGTTTTGTGCTTCTCGCAGGGCTGAGCAAACCACAGCCAGGCCTTTTCCCCCCCACAGTTCTCACCTTTGCAGCAGCTCTAAAGCTGCGAGAGTCAAAGCCGAGGGGGCGGGGGGGACCCTCAGGACCCGTTCCCCGCTCAGGAGCTCCCCGGGATCGCTGAGCCATGAACTGGAGGGGGCGGGGGGGATGGGGAAGTGGGGGAAATAAGGGAAGAAATGGAAATGAAGAGAGGAAGAATCCCCGGGGTGGGGACAGAGCCCTGGAGCCCCGCCCTGTGGTGCCCCCCCCAAACCACGAGCACCCCATGGGGGCAGCTCTGGGCCCTGAGTCACCCCAAAATCGGAGGCAGCCAGGGAAGGAGCTGCGACCCACGTGCCCACCCAGCCACTGCCCATCCCTGGCACCCCCATTCCCCTGGGAACCCCGACCATGGGACCCCCATTCCTCATGTGCCCCCTCCCTGGGACGCCCATCCCGGGACAGCCGTTCCCCAGGATCTCCATTCCCAAAGATCCCCATCCCGGTGACTCCAGCCCCTGGGACCCCCGCACTTCCCCGGGACTTTGATTCCCCCAGGAACCCCATTCCCACGGGGCCCTCTTTCCCCCAGCCCTCCTATCCCGTCGGGACCCCCATCCCATGAGCTCAAATCCCTGGAGCCCACGTCCCCCTGGGACTCTGTCCTGGTTTGAAAGACAGGTGTCTGTCAAGGAAGGCAGAAGCCTCCCCTGAAATGGAAAATGCAACCCCCTTCCCTCCGAATTATTATAATTTTGAAATTAAGGGGCTTTCAGGCAAAGATATGAGGGGTAGGAATAACAGTTCTTTACTAATATATATATATATATATATATATATATATATATATAACAAGGCAAACAAACAACAATAACTGTGGCAGTAACAGCAAACACAACCACAAACCCAGTGCCAGCCCCTCTCGGCTGTAGGTCACCCCTCCCCCCCTTCGGTGCAGTTCCAGTCACAGCTGGCGGGGGCGGCTCAGGGTCCCGGGAAAGGATGGACGAAAAAAGCTTCACAAACCCTCTGGGCGGCTGATGCCGGTGCCCGGCCGGACCCTCGGGAGCAGCAGGCTGGAGCAGCAGGGACGAGCAGAGATCCCGGGTGGCAGACGAGATGTAGCAAACTCCGGAGCTGCAGTGGGAGCGCCGGGAGGTCTCAGCTGGCGAGGGTGTGCGGGCTACAGTGCAGCGAAGGGGTCCAAGAGGCAGCAGGAGCAAAGCGGCTGCGCCCGGCTCGCAGCAGGGCAGGGAAAAGGTGGGCTTCGGAATCCGGGTTTCTCAGGTGGAAGGAAAAAAACCGCCGAAAAGAAGAAACCTCCAGCTCTGACCCACACCTTCCTCACTCTGCGGGCACCAGCAAACCCTGCTCCCCCACCCCCCAGGTGAAAAACAAGTAGCTGGTTGTACCCCCGCCCTCTGTGGCCGGCCCTTTTGTTCTTCTTAAGCACCCAGTGATTCGTCCCCTTGGAAACACATATGGGGAAAATTCTTTAAGATAAAAAAGAAGAACAGGAGAACTCCTCAAACCCCCAACAGACTCTCATCCCTGAGTCCCTGCTCCCATGGCACCCCCATTCCCTTGGACACCCATCCTTGGCTCCCTACACCCCCTCAGCCTCCAAATTCTGGCAGCACCACGTCCCCACCGTGTCCCCACCATGTCCTCGCCATGTCCCACAATGTCCCCACCCTGCCCACAGCCTGTGCCTACCCTGCCCCCACCAGGTGCCACCAACACATGAGGACAAGACCTGACCTCGCTTCCTTCCCCTTTCGTCCGAAGAGTCACCACACCCGGGCCAAGCGGCCCCGGCAGCGTGTGACAGCCAGCCCGGGTGGCCGGGGACACCGGGATGGCCGGGAAGGTGGCGCTGCTCCTGTGGGGTGAGTGCCCCGGGCACGGGCCTGACGCCCCGGGGATGGGCCCTGGTGGGGCAGAGAGCGGTGGGGAGGGGGCACAGGGGGGCTGTGGGGTCCCCTGAGGTCCCCTGTGCCAGCAGAGCCCGTGCATGGAGGTGAGCGGGGTCGTGCGGAGAGGAGAGTGGGACAATAATGGGTGAACAGGGGTGTGGGGAGGCATCACAGAGCTGGGGCAGCTGTGGGGACAGGGGCACAGGGATACAGGGACAAGGGGACAAGCACCGTGCGGAGGGGCCATGGGGACAGAGGCTGTGGGGCTGCTGGAGGTGACCTGTGCCAGCACGGGGTGTCCAAGGTGTCCCCATGACTGGGGTGTCCACAGTGTCCCCGTGTCCTGCCTTAGCCCCAGGTGGCCACGGTGTCCCCATCCCCAAGACGTGAATGCCAGAGCAGTGTCCACACAGGGACAGTTTGGGGACAGCCCCACACCCCGTGCCCCGGTGCCGCTGTCCCCGCGGTGCCACCCCCACCCAGCCCTGTCCCTTCTCCCTTCCAGCCCAGACCCTCGGCCTCACTGGTGAGTCCTCGGGGGGATGCCATGTCCCCGCCCCGCTGTCCCCAGCCCGCGCTGGCCCTGGCAGGCTGGTGTCCCCTGTCACCCGCAGGCGCCCAGACCACCCAGCTCCTCGTGCAGCCCCCCTGGACGCCGGCGGTGCTGTGGGACCGGGTGACACTGACCTGCCAGGGCTCGGGGACCGCCGGTGCCACCACCTGGTACAAGGACGGGCAGCGCTGGGGGCTGCAGGGACCCGACCGATTCCGTGTGACCGAGAGTGGCACCTACCAGTGTGACAGACCCGGCACCGGGCTCAGCCCCCCGTGAGAGTCTTAAATGGTGAGGGGGGATCTTGAGTGCCCCCGGGGTCCCCGAGGGCTCTGGGTGGGCTCCGCTCCGTGGGTCACCCCATGGTGTGACGAGAGCCTGTCCCCTGCACACGGGGACATCCCTGTGCATCCCAGCGCGAGGGGACCCCTGTGTTGGAACTGGGGACCCATGGTGCGCTGGGTGTGACCCAATGGAAGGGTCCCGGTGCCATCGGGAACCCCACGGAACCCCGCGGTGTGACGGGACCCCCCTGTCCCCCAGACTGGCTGGTGCTGCAGGTGCCGGCGCGGGCGCTGCTGGAGGGGGACACGGTGACACTGCGCTGCCGGGGCTGGAAGGACAAATCGGTCACCTCGGTGTCCTTCTACCGCGAGGAGAAACAACTGCAGCTGTTCCGCAATGGGACCGAGCTGTCCCTGTCCCCACTGCAGCTGCAGCACAGCGGCCACTACCGCTGCAGGGGCTGGGTGGACTCCGAGGTGTCACGGGTGTGGGCGCATTCGGCGCCGGTGACGGTGACAGTGCACGGTGAGCACCCCACAGCCACCACCCCGACACCCCCACACCTCAGCACCGCCACAGCCCCTTCACAGTGGACTCGGGGTCCCCTCCTCCCCCTCATCTCCTTCCCAGAGCTCTTCCCGGTGCCGGTGCTGGAGGGTCCCCCCGAGCCCACCGAGGGGTCCCCCCTGAATCTCAGCTGCCTCAGCACCCCCAGCCCCCTGCGGCCCCAAGCCCCCCCTCCTGCACCTCTTCTACCGGGACGGGGCAGTTGGTGGGGGCCCGCAGGGGTCCCCGGAGCTCCTGGTGCCCGCCGTGGGGGTCTCCCACTCGGGGAATTACAGCTGCGAGGTGCGTTCCCAGGGGGGGCCGTGCGGAAGAGCAGCGCCCGGCTCCGCGTCACGGTGCGCAGTGAGTGCGGGGATGGGGGGGCACGGGGAGCCCCGACAGCCGCCACGGGTCCCCAGTCCTTGCCTGAAATCCTCCCCGGGTCCCCCAGAACTGCCCGGGTCCCCCCATCCTTTCTCTGCTTCCTCCAGCACTGCCCCGGTCACCCTCATCCCTGCCTGGGTCCACCCTACCCCTCCCTCCGTTCCTTTCCCCGGTCCCTTCCCAAGTGCCCCCATTACTGCCCCGCGTCCCCCCATCCCTCACTGGATCCCCTCCCTGGGTCCATCCACCCCCTCTCTGAGGTCCCCCCATGGTCCCCAGGTCCCACCGTCCCTCTCCGTGTCCCCTCACCCCTCCCTGCAGTTCTCCCCCATCCCCCTCCAGGTCTCCCCTCTCTCAATCCTCCCTCCGTTCCTGGGGCCCCGCTCTCTCCCTGGGTTCCCCTCCACCCTCTCCTACTCCCCCTCCCTCTCCTCCTGTGTCCCCTTCCCGCAGGGGTCCCGCTCTCGGGGGTGTCCCTGTGGGCGCAGCCCCCCGGGGGACAGGTGGCACTGGGGGACCGCCTGGTGCTGAGCTGCGCGGTGGCTGCGGGACAGGTCCCCTGTTCCTTCTCCTGGCACCGGGGGGGCTCGTGGGCACCGCTGGGCACCGGCCCCCCGCCTGGAGCTGCGCCGCGTTGGGGACAATGACAGCGGCCACTACCAGTGCCGGGCCAGCAACGGGGACAGCGTGGCCGAGAGTGTCCCCCTGAATGTCACCGTCCTGGTTGAGCGGGACCCTCAGGAATGGGGTGACCCCACCCGCGGCATCCCCAATTCCAAACATTCCCATCCCACCTCATCCCCCCCCACACCATCCCCACCCCACCCCAGGTCACAGCCCCCACCACTGGGTGCCACGGTCCCGGCTTACTGGGACCTTCTGGCCCAGGTATCCCCACCCAGGACATCCCACCCATGGGTCCCTAATCCCAGCTGTCACATCCACCACCCCACATCAGGTCACATCCCTCTACTGAGCGGGACCCTCCCGGGGGAGGGAGACCCTTGGGATTGGGGTGACCCCACCCACAAAATGCCTCATCCACCCATCACATCCCACCCCGCCATTCCGCACTCCCCACCAGGTGACGGCCTTGGACACAGCATCCCTCATCCCACCCTCACCTCACCCTCATCCCATCCTCATCCCATCCCGCACATCCCCTCATCCCACACCAGAGATGATCCCCACCAC
>JACSVZ010000361.1:0-21799 GCA_014706295.1 Lycocorax pyrrhopterus obiensis | reverse complement strand
GCCGGGCTCTGCCCCCCTCCCCTTTCCCAACGCCACGGGATGGACCCTGGGTCGCTGGCTGGGAAACTATCCAGAGCCGCAAGGCAGCTAAAGGCCAGCCAGGACCTGCAACACAGCTAAACCCATCCGGCGCGGCTTCTTGGGACCGGGCGGGTCCCTCATCCTCTGCAACGCGGGAGCCGGCGGCCAAAGGAGCCGGCGGAGCCTCCTGTGTGCAGCCGAGCACACCTTTGCGCGGACCTGAGGAGACACGATGCAGCCAGCAGCACAAAGGTAGCGAGGCTTTCTCCACGTAAAGCCTGAACGAAGAACACTCTCAACAATGGCGGCTTCAGAAGCAGAGAGAAAGAGAAAGTGAGTCTGGTGAGACTGAAGCTGGAAATGGGGACGGAGAAACAGAGAGCGGTGCGGTTTTCTGCGCATAGCTTAAAAAAAACTTTTGCATCCTGTGTAAGAACTTGTAATATCACAAACTGTTTGTCTTCTTTTAATCCATTGAAGTACATGGGGGATGGAGAATTCACGTGTGGCCCCGTAAGATTGTGAGAGTGCTTGCCAGGCTAATATAGAAGAGTGAGAGGCTTTAGAGGACTTATGATGAGAAAGCTTTGTGTTTCAGGCCAAATAACTCATCCTTAAAAGATTATAACCCCAATGTGATGGCCATGTTTAGCGCAGTTGTTGAAAGAACTGTGAGATTTTTCATGGAAGAGATGTCTTCATCACAGCAGATTGGGTTTCTTTCCGGGTGAGTCCTGCTATTGTGGCAGTTTGGGAACATGTGAAGCAGAAGAAACCCTTTTTTCCTTAGATAAAAAGAGACTTTTTCAGAACTGACACCTACTAAAATCCCATGTTCTGTTTTCCTTTGTGCGAATGGGTAAAAGGCAGGGAAGTGCTGGACAGGGGGGGAAGGTTTGCTTAATTAAATTTCTGTTATTTCGTTTTACTTTTAATTCTAATTGTAATAAACTCTTTCTTTGTACTGCAACTGTTTTAAGTTTGAACCTGTTTTATGCCTCACAGCTCTTATTTTTCCTCATATTTTCTTTATTTTACCCTTATGAAATACACAGATTTCCGGTGCTTGACGCTTAAGCTGCGTCAAAACACGAAAAGCGTGTAGAACTACTAATGCAAAATTATTTTTCTGATTCCAACCAGCCGCTCCCCTTTAATAACAAACATCCTTTGAAGGGTGGACAGCTGGCTGCAAAGCAAACACCCCTCAAAGGCGAATGCGGAGCGACTGACTGGCATGCTGGGAACCAGGAACTGGGAAGCCCTAAATGGAATTGATTCAGAGATACTGATGAATAAATTGGCCACGGCACCCAGTGACTGATCAAATTAAAACAGCCCCTCAATCCTCCTATTAGCATTAGAAAACAGCCAGTTGCGGCAGTCTCAAAATAGTCCCAGACTTCGCAAGACCAGCGACCCTGGACCACAATGACTGATATTAAACACTTGGTGTAGCTCAAGACAATGTATCATTAGCCTTAGCTGCATACAGCCCAATTATGGAGCAGTCCAACAGCTTCCTTAATGATTAGAGAAGGAAATGAAGGTGTTTTTCCCTATTCGAAATCCGAGAAGCTGTTTGGAATAATGCTCACTAAGTTAGATAAGAAGCTCCAATGCCTGGTGGACCTCGGTAAATTTCAATTATGATCCAATTACTAACATAGCGACTGCCTTGTGCTACTGTACGTAATGCCACTCAGTTTTATGTAATTCATCCTATTTTGCAATTGGGACTAAACCATGAAAGGAACAGTTTTTTAATCTAACTGAACATAGAGTATGAGCTCGATGGCAGACAGAAAAGGCAAACGTAAATTTTAAGAATCTGCATCACAATGGGAACAACAAAGGCTTTATCCTGTGAAAGTTAATACCTTGATGCAAAGATAATAAATGTCTTGATGTGGAACGGGCATTTGGTCACTTCGAGGTCCACCCAGACACTACAACAAAACTGTACTTGTTATATGGTCAAGGTGTGTGGCTTACGAACTATCTGCACTTTATGAATGATAGATGGCAGTAATATAAATGATAGCTGCCAGGAATTCACTCTATATTTTTGTATTTGTATTTTAGCAATTGTTGTGTGTGACTTTCGTATTTAGCAACCTGGTTGTGTCTCATCATTGATAAGCGTCTAACTTACACATATCCATAAAATTGCTACCACACCTTGGGATGGAGCCTCACATTAGTAAAGCATTAGTGAAACATCAAGCACCTAATTTGAGATTTAAGAAGAAATCTGAATAAAAAACGGGAAAAAAGACTTAGTCACCATCATCATGACAAACAAGAAATAGCAGAATCATGCAAAGAGTAAAACAAGATGCAAGTCATAACTGGTGGGACATGCTTTTTCGGGTGTCACCTACCGTCACGGCATTACTGAAATATGCTATGTTACCGCATAATTTGGTTTTTTTTTTTTTTAAAAATTTTTTTAAAATTTTGGTTTTGGAAAAAGTGGCTTGCCCTTTGTGTTGTCCATTATGTCCGCTTGTTTTGGAAGCTATAAAGTGCTAAAGAAGTATCAGTTTTTAACTACCTTGTCAATGCATGTGGAAAAGCATTAAGGGATGCTCTATCCGTAAAAGATTATTAGAAAAATAATTATGCTATTAGTAAAGAATTACGTAACTCATAGAAAGGGGACTGCCGGCCCGGCGGGGCCCGGATGCTCCGAGGCCCCTCACCTTCCGGCAGGGGAGCTGGAACGAAAGGGAATTCCCGCCTTTCTGCGCGGTTTAAATATGTAAATTGTGAGAAGCGTCATTAGTCTAAAAGACTGTCCATCAACTCAGGTTCAGCCCACTACAACGCTTAAGAGACTACTCTGGATTAAACAGCAATAATTGCTGGCTTGTATTCCTCACTACATAAGGGCCAATCTCATAAATCTTTGGTTCCGGCTTAAGTAGTGTGACCTGGGTTTGGATTCGAGTGCTGGCATAGGTTGCAACAGGCCTAGCCATGGTATTTATCTGGAATTTGAATGAGAGCCCATTACTGTCTGGGCCCAAAGACAAACTACTTCAATGGTCTGTACTAATGTAAAATTATACCAACAATCTACTTCACTTGAATGACTACAGATTTCATTATGTTTGTCTGTAGGAGTAGTTGAAACACTAATTTGGGTTGCTTTTTTATGAGTAGTTCCGTTAATCATTCGGCATCCTATTTTGATTTCTTCTCCTACAGTTCCCTGAAGTTGCCAAGTTTTTTGTTTTTCCCATTCTTGCTTTGTATACACTTGGTTTCCGTGCATGACCACAGTCAGTAGGTTTAAATCCTTTATCAGAATATTTCCCATGAGTCCAGTAAACCGCATAAAGGCTTGGGACCATATGTCTTCTTTCCTATGAATAACTTCCCAACTTAAGGCTACAATTATGACTGTGAAAAAAACAATTTTCTGGGTTATACTTGCGTGCCACCATAACATTTTCATTTTGTTCGGGTAAACTTCAATTTCAGTTCATCATCACCAGGGGTCACTTTCCAAGGGGCTCTGGAGCCTTCTTTACCCAGTATGGTGAATCCAGGCACTCTGTTCTCTGATCTTAATCGCGGTGTAAGTGGTGAGAAGTACCTGGAATGGTCCTTCCCACTGTGGTTCCAGAGTTTTTTCTGTAAGAGACTTAACATATACATAATCTCCAGGCTGAATGTCATGTACAGGACCATCCAAGCCTCACTTCGGGTTCCAGCCACATGTTTTTCAATTTCTCTAAGCTGTTTGTCTAAAGCAATCATATAGATGGTTAACGTCTCCTCCCCAATTTGGGTAGATATTCCTTTCTGCACCCCATATGGTCTCCCATAAAGTATTTCGAAGGGACTTAGCTTTTCTTTAATTCTGGGCTTGGTCCAATTCGTAACAATGCAAGTGGAAGAGATTGGGGCCAGGGTAGGTTACTTCTTGCCCTAGTCTCACAATTTGCTGTTTAATCAAATAATTCATTTTCTCTACTTGACCACTCGACTGGGGGTGGTATGGAGTGTGGAGTTCCCAATCTATGCCTAAATGACGGCTAATTTGTTGGACCACCCTTGAAATAAAATGCGGTCCCCTGTCTGAAGATATTGTGGCTGGAACTCCGAAGCATGGTATTATTTCTTGTAAGTAACGCTTTGGGTTACTTCCCGAGCTTTAGCGGTTTCTAGTAAGGAAAAGATTCCTGCCCATCCTGACCAAAGTTATCTGGTCAGCACTAGCAAATATCCGGTACCCCCTTTCTTGGAAGTTCCGTAAAATCAATTGCCACTGCTGTCCAGGCCCATGGCCCCTTCCAATTTGACCCATTTTTGGTTTGGGGGTATTTTTGGATTAGTCTGGAGGCAAAGGTTACACTGTCAGGTACCTGTACGACGGTTTCGTATAAATTCTAGCGATAATTTTCCCAATTAAGTAGTTATATATGGATGCTGAAAAAGCTTCAGCAGAGAATTTCTTCAGCTCTCTGCAGCATTTTGTGAGAGCTCTGTCTTTCCCATGCAAGTAATTCAAACAGTGTTACAGTTTTGTGAACTTCTTGCACCTGCAGTTTTTTTTGCAGTATTCTTATGGTTCTAACTAGAAAAAACATTAGAGATGGGTGTCTTAGAACTTGGCCAATCACCTTCAAGGGGTGGATGGCCAAAAAACCAATTACCTTATGCCATTTAACACACTTTTGCGAACTAACATATAAAAGCCTTTGGAAAAATTATTAAATCGCTTCCATTTATCCCTGACTCTTGTGTTGTTTCTCTACTCGTCTGCGGTTAGAAACAGCGACAGTTATATAAGGCATTTGTTCCCCAATGCATTTTCTGGTGCTCCTCTCTTACTAGTGACCATAGCAAATGGGAGGGAATAAACAATTTTCCTTCTGCGGTGATAGCCCATGCCCTCTTGGTTAAATGTTCCCCCTTCATCCTTAATCAATTTCTTGTCCTTTTTGTTATACGTTGGCTTACCCTCTAGGAAAGTTGTCCATCTGGGATCAAGCTCCAGTTGTTGTTACCTCACTTTTAGCTGCTTCTTTTGCCTCTCTGTCCGCCAGTTCATTTCCTTCTTCCCAATTCTGAGCTCAACCTTTTGATGTGCCTTAATGTGCATGATTGCTACCTTCTCAGGTAGCTGGACTGCTTCCAAACAGTTGTATTATTTCTTGTGCATGTTTGATGTTTTTGCCTTGCGAATTTAACAGTCCTCTTTCTTTCCAAATGGCCCCGTGTGCATGTTAGAACGCCCAAATGCATACCTTGAGTCTGTATAAATGTTTATTTTCTTTCCTTTTGCTATCTCTAAGGCGCGGGTTAGGGCGATTATTTCAGCCTTTTGTGCAGAGGTGTTTGTTGGCAGGGGTCCAGATTCTATTACTTCCCAGCAGGTGGTAACTGCATACCCAGCAATGCCACTTTCCACTGATGACGTAGCTGCTCCCATCAGTAAACCAGGTCTCTGCATTGTCTAAAGGGTATCCTTCAGATCCGGGCGGCTGGAGTAGGTGGCTTCGATAGTCTCGAGGTAGTTGTGGCGTACTGTTCCCCTTGGTCTCCACTGAGAAAGGAAGCTGGGTTGACAATGTTAGTTACCACTATTTCTACATCATCTTGTTCCACCGTGATGGCTTGATATTTCAGGAACCTTTGTGGGAGAGCCAGTGCCCGCCCTTTCACTTCCAACACCGCGGACACCGTGTGGGACACCAGCACAGTCATTTTCTGACCCAAGGTGAATTTGCGTGCTTCCTGGATATTTAGCACGACTGCCCGCAACGGCTCTGAGGCACCCAGGCCATCCTTTGGCTGCTGCATCTAGCTGCTTAGAGAAATAAGCAACTGCCCGTCGGTATGGGCCCAGGTCCTGTGCTAGTATTCCTAAGGCAACCCCTTGTTTCTTGTGGGAAAATAGAAAGAATGGTTTACCCACGTCTGGAAGTCCTAGAGCTGGAGCTGACATGAGGGCATTTTTTAGCTGATTGAAGGCCCGCGTGGCCTCCTTTGTCCACTGGAGATCTCCGCTTTCCTTTGTAAAGAGCTCGTATAGCGGTTTCACAAGCAGCCCGTAATTATAAATCCATAATCTGCACCATCCTGTCATCCTCAGAAAAGTCCGTAACTCTTTCACTGTCTGGGGTTTAGGGGTTTGGCATATGGCTTCTTTGCGATCTTGCCCCAGAGTTCGTTACCCGCACTAACTTCATAGCCCAGGTAGATCACTTTCTGTTCCACCGCCTGAGCCTTTTTCTTAGATACCCTGTACCCTTGGAGTCCCAGAAAGTTTAAGAGGCTTACCGTCCAGGCTACGCAAGCTTCTTCTGTCCGGGTAGCTATTAAGAGGTCATCTACGTACTGCAATAGCTTCCCTTCTCCTGGTGGGGCTTCCCAGGACTCTAGGTCTTTTGCAAGTTGTTCTCCAAACAGAGTGGGACTGTTCTTAAATCCTTGTCCTGGTTTGAAAGACAGGTGTCTGTCAAGGAAGGCAGAAGCCTCCCCTGAAATGGAAAATGCAACCCCCTTCCCTCCGAATTATTATGATTTTGAAATTAAGGGGCTTTCAGGCAAAGATATGAGGGGTAGGAATAACAGTTCTTTACTAATATATGTATATGTATGACAAGGCAAACAAACAACAATAACTATGGCAGTAACAGCAAACACAACCACAAACCCAGTGCCAGCCTCTCTCGGCTGTCAGGCACCCCTCCCCCACTTCGGTGCAGTTCCAGTCACAGCTGGCAGGGGCGGCTCGGGGTCCCAGGAAAGGAATGGACGAAAAGCTTCAACAAACCCTCTGGGCGGCTGATCCCGGTGTCCGGCCGGACCCTCGGGAGCAGCAGGCTGGAGCAGCAGAGACGAGCCAGATGTTGCCAGTCCAAGTCTATCTGTGACACCTCTATTTTCGCAGCCTGATCTACCTGTTTGTTGTTATGATGTTCTTCATTAGCCCGGCTCTTGGGGACGTGAGCATCTACGTGGCGGACTCTCACAGATAGCTTCTCTACCCGAGCGGCAATGTCTTTCCACTCATCAGCAGCCCAGATTGGTTTCCTCTACGCTGCCAATTGGCCTTCTTCCACCTTTCCAGCCAACCCCACAGAGCATTAGCTACCATCCATGAATCGGTGTAAAGGTAGAGCTTTGGCCACCTCTCTCTTTCAGCTATGTCCAGAGCTAATTGGACAGCTTTGAGTTCAGCAAGTTGGCTCGATCCACCTTCTCCTTCGGTAGCTTGTGCAACTTGTCGTGTGGGGCTCCATACAGCAGCTTTCCATTTCTGGCTAGCGCCTACAATTCGGCAGGAACCATCAGTGAAGAGGGCATATTGTCTTTCATTCTCTGGTAGCTCATTATACGGTGGGGCTTCTTCGGCACGTGTCACTTGCTCCTCTTCTTCTTCAGAAGATAACCCAAAGGTCTCACCTTCCGGCCAATTCGTGATTATTTCTAAGATCCCAGGGCGATTTGGGTTCCCAATTCGGGCGCGCTGCGTGATGAGGGCAATCCATTTGCTCCAAGTAGCGTCAGTGGCGTGATGCGTGGAAGGGACCTTTGCCTTGAACATCCACCCCAGCACCGGTAGTCGGGGTGCCAGGAGGAGTTGTGCTTCTGTGCCGATTACTTCTGAGGCAGATTGGACTCCTTCATAGGCGGCCAGGATTTCCTTCTCTGTGGGAGTGTAGTTGGCTTCGGACCCTCTGTAGCTTCGGCTCCAGAATCCCAGTGGTCGACCTCGAGTCTCACCAGGCACCTTCTGCCAAAGGCTCCAGGATAGACCCTTGTTCCCGGCTGCAGAGTAGAGCACGTTCTTCACCTCGGGTCCTGTCCTGACTGGGCCCAGGGCTACTGCATGAGCGATTTCTTGCTTGATCTGGGTGAAGGCTTGTTGCTGCTCAGGGCCCCAATGGAAATTGTTCTTCTTGCGGGTAACCAGGTAGAGCGGACTCACAATCTGGCTGTACTCGGGAATGTGCATCCTCCAAAAACCTATGGCGCCTAGGAAAGCTTGAGTTTCCTTTTTGTTGGTTGGTGGAGACATAGCAGTGATCTTGTTGATGACCTCAGTGGGAATCTGACGTCGTCCATCTTGCCACTTTACTCCCAGGAACTGGATCTCTCGGGCAGGTCCCTTGACTTTGCTCTTCTTGATGGCGAAGCCAGCGTCCAGGAGAATTTGGATGATTTTCTCTCCTTTCTCAAATACTTCCATTGCCGTGTTCCCCCACACAATGATGTCGTCAATGTATTGCAGATGTTCTGGAGCCTCACCCTTTTCCAGTGTGGCCTGGATCAGTCCATGGCAGATGGTGGGACTGTGCTTCCACCCCTGGGGCAATCGATTCCAGGTATATTGCGCGCCCCTCCAAGTGAAGGCAAACTGAGGCCTGCACTCCGGTGCCAAAGGAATGGAGAAAAATGCATTAGCAATGTCAATGGTGGCGTACCACTTTGCTGCCTTGGACTCCAGCTCGTACTGGAGCTCTAACATGTCCGGCACGGCAGCGCTCAGCGGTGGAGTCACTTCATTCAAGCCACGATAGTCCACAGTCAATCTCCATTCCCCGTCAGACTTGCGCACAGGCCAAATGGGGCTGTTGAAGGGTGAGTGGGTCTTGCTGACCACCCCTTGGCTCTCTAGCTCGCGGATCATCTTGTGGATGGGGATCACGGCATCCCGATTTGTCCGATACTGCCGGCGGTGCACTGTCGAGGTGGCAATTGGCACTCGTTGCTCTTCCACTTTCAGGAGCCCAACTGCAGAAGGATTCTCAGATAGTCCAGGCAGGGTGTTCAATTGCCTAATGCCCTCTGCCTCCACAGCAGCTATTCCGAATGCCCACCTGAGTCCTTTTGGGTCTTTGTAATAGCCGTTCCGGAGGAAGTCTATGCCCAGAATGCATGGGGCCTCTGGGCCGGTCACAATCGGATGCTTTTGCCACTCCTTCCCAGTCAGGCTCACCTCAGCTTCCAACAGGGTCAACTGCTGTGATCCCCCTGTCACGCCAGCAATAGAAACGGGTTCTGCCCCCACATGTCCCGATGGCATTAAAGTACACTGTGCACCAGTATCAACCAACGCATCATATTTCTGTGGCTCTGATGTGCCAGGCCATCGGATCCACACCGTCCAAAAGAGCCGGTTCTCCTGTGCCTCTTCCTGGCGAGAGGCAGGGCCCCTCTAGCCCTAGTTATCATTTCCTCTCTGGGCATACATGCTAGAAGTTCCTTCAAGGGGATCCGACATATCATCCTCCCTTCTGGAATACCTGTCAGCTCGGTCACAGGAGGCTGAGGCTACTCTCACTCTAGCAGAACCCCCTCGGTTAGCGTCTCTCTCCTTGAGTTCACGCACCCGTGCTGCCAGGACAGAAGTGGGTTTCCTATCCCACCTTCTCATGTCTTCCCCATGGTCACACAGAAAAAACCACAGCTCATCTCGTGAGGTGTACCCTCTCTCTCTAGCTGGGGAATGTCGGGCTCTGATTTGGGGGCCTGTGACTCGCACTGGTGCCACACTGATCTTCTTCAACTCCTCCCTCACCCCCCTAATCTCCTCTTTAAATTCCTCTTTGAGGTCCTTAACCACAGCAGAGACATGAGTCTTTAGTGGGCCATTAACCATACTCTCATAATTTCTGAGCTTGTTGGCAACGGAGCCCACTGTTTCTCGGTTGTCCTCGGCATTAATCATTGCAATGAAGGGGGTGTATTGCTGTGGCCCTAGCTTTGCCTGGTTCCACAACATCTGCCCTGTGCACTTGACCTTGTCGGGGTCATTATCATGCTGTCCATCCTTCCCAAAGAGTACCTCTAATACTGCCACTTCTCTTAGCTGTTGGATCCCTTCCTCAAGTGTCTTCCATTGCATTCTATGATGGTACTCCTGCATTCTCTCTTTGTGGACGAACCTCTCTCTCACACTCATTAAAAGCCGCTCCCAGAGAGAAAGGGGCCCTGGCTCCCTCACGAATACCTGATCCACACCTGGGTCCTGGGTCAAGGGTCCCAAATACCTTGCCTTGCCACTATCCAGTTGCACGCCTGTACCCATAAGGTCCCAAACCCGAAGTAACCGGGTTGTATAAGCCTCACGCCCCCGCCGCACAATGTCTTTTCGCATATTACGGAGACTGTCATACGACAGGGACTTGGTGATGATTTCAGGTTCTGGCTCCCCTGCTGGTTGCGAGGGCCCTGGTTCCCCATCATCATTAACTGGGCGTACTGACTTAGTCTTATATTTCCTCCTCTGCACAGGGGCGACTGCTGCTGGCTGTGATTGCCCTTGTGGTTCAGCTGGAGCCTGGACGGTTGTAACATCCGTGGGTTCCACTGCTGCGCCATCAGACTCTCTCTCGCTGGGGCAGGGAGAGGGTTTTCCACTAGCTGGGGAGGTGTATTCCCTCAGCACCTGGCGTATCTTCTCCTCCACTACCCCCATCCAATCCGGGTGGTTCATTTCTGAGGTGGGCTGTTGGGCAGGGTCAGGCTGTGGGGCAGGATCTCTACTCTCTGGGGCCCTGCCAGGTTCTGGGGCAGGATCTCTAGTCTCTGGGGCCGTGTCAGGTTCTGGGGCAGGATCTCTAGTCTCTGGGGCCGTGTCAGGTTCTGGGGCAGTATTCCTGATCTCTGGGGTGGGTGTCTGGGTAGTCATCCAAATCAATCTCAACTTATCCTTGAGTACTAAATAGAGTAGGCATACCAGCATCACTTGGTTAGTATCCAGAGGAAATCTAAACCCTTCGAAAACTGGTGGAGTGGACCCAAAGAACTGGTTGAAGGGTTGGGAGAAAACTTCCCCTGGTGGCATTTCCTCACAGAAGGTACCATTTTTAACATAACCCCAAAAACATGCACTTAATGTGTGATAACCATTTATCCATGTGCCCACATTCCGGAGGAAGTTAAAAACCCATGAATTCCTCACCTTATCAACCCATAGTGCAAACTGGATAACAGCCACGGTAGCCTTAGTCAGAGGACCCATGTTTAGAAAAGGGGCCACAAAGGGGAAAAATACAGCCATGACCATGTGCCACCCGAACCAGGGTAAGCTAGACCACATAGTGCTGCCTAACAAGGTTTCTATATTCAGCACAAAATTAAGTTACCCAGGAACTGTTATTCCTTTTTTCACCCCTTTTCCCTTGATGCCCTCAGGCCCCACCGTTGGGCGCCAAGATCTGTCCTGGTTTGAAAGACAGGTGTCTGTCAAGGAAGGCAGAAGCCTCCCCTGAAATGGAAAATGCAACCCCCTTCCCTCCGAATTATTATGATTTTGAAATTAAGGGGCTTTCAGGCAAAGATATGAGGGGTAGGAATAACAGTTCTTTACTAATATATATATATGTATGACAAGGCAAACAAACAACAATAACTATGGCAGTAACAGCAAACACAACCACAAACCCAGTGCCAGCCTCTCTCGGCTGTCAGGCACCCCTCCCCCACTTCGGTGCAGTTCCAGTCACAGCTGGCAGGGGCGGCTCGGGGTCCCAGGAAAGGAATGGACGAAAAGCTTCAACAAACCCTCTGGGCGGCTGATCCCGGTGTCCGGCCGGACCCTCGGGAGCAGCAGGCTGGAGCAGCAGAGACGAGCACAGATCCCAGGTGGCAGACGAGATGTAGCAAACTCCGGGGCTGCAGTGGGAGCTCCGGGAGGTCTCAGCCGGCAAAGGGTGTGTAGGGTTACAGTGCAGCGAACGGGTCCAAGCGCCTGCGGAGAGCGGAGCGGCGGCGGCCTGGCTCGCAGCAGGGCAAGGAAAGGTGGGCTTGGGAATCCGGGTTTCTCAGGTAGAAGGAAAAACCGCCGAAAAGAAGAAAACCTCCAGCTCTGACCCACACCTTCTTCACACTGAGGGCACCAGCAAACCCTGCTCCCCCACCCCCCAGGTGAAAAACGAGTAGCTAGTTGTACCCCCGCCCTCTGTGGCCGGCCCTTTTGTTCTTCTTAAGCACCCAGTTATTTGTCCCCTTGGAAACATATATGGGAAAAATTCTTTACGAGAAAAAGAACAGGAGAACTCCTCAAACCCCCAACAATCCTTGAGGCAACACCGTCCATGTGAGCTGAGTTTTGTGCCCACTCTTAGGGCTTTCCCATTTGAATGCAAAAATTTTCTGGCTGGCTTCATGGAGAGGGAGGCAAAAGAAGGCGTCCTTTAAATCTAAAACAGTAAACCAAGTTAGCTCTGGTGTTAAGCATGTTAACAGAGTGTAAGGATTCGCTACCACAGGATAGAGATCTTCAGTTATCTTGTTAACAGCCCGTAAATCCTGTACCACCCGGTATGACCCATCAGGTTTACGGACAGGCAAGATAGGAGTGTTAAAATCAGACTGGCACTCTTTTAACAGTCCTAACTGTAAGAATTTTTCAATTACTGGGCTAATTCCTTCTCTGTCTTCCCTTTTGAGGGGGTATTGTTTAATTCTAACTGGTTGTTTTCCCTCCTTGAGCTTAATCTGTATTGGGGTTGCATTTTTGGCTCTCCCAGGTACATCTGTGGCCCAGACTCCTGGGAACACTTGACTCATTATCTCTTCTCTAATTTCCTTTGCAGAGCCTGTAGTTGTTAGTATTAGGCTCAGTATTTCCACATACTGTTGGTCATTTACCTCCAGAATAATTTCCCCATTCCTAAATGTAATGGTTGCTTGTAATTGTTCCAATAGATCTCTTCCTAAAAGTGCTTTTGGAGAATTGGGTAAATATAAAAACTTGTGAATACCCCATTGTTTCTCAAATTTATATTTCAATGGTTTGCAAAAATATGCTTTTTCAGATTGACCAGTTGCTCCTTGTACCACAACGTAGTCATCCCCTACAGGCATTAAAGCTTTATTTAAAACCGAATATGCTGCCCCCGTATCAACCAAAAATTCTATTTCTTTTTCCTTTTTCCCTAGCTTCATTATAACCAGTGGATCTGCTAGGGTAGAATCCCCCGGTCCTCTTCAATCTTCTTTCATGTGTGCAACCACCCTCCCTCCTTCTCGGTCTCTTCTGTTCTGGTGGTCTTCTTGTCTTCTTTCTGGGCACTCCTTCTTCCAATGACCAAATCTCCTGCAAATCGCGCACTGGTCTTTACCTAGCCGGGGTGGGCCCTGTCTGGGAGGTCCTTCTCTGGGGGGTCCCTGTCTAGGTCTTTCCCTATTTCCTTCTCTTACTACTGCTACTAGTTTCTTCATCCCCTGCTTGTAATTTTCTTCTCGATTACTGAACACCCTCCAGGCTGCATCTAATAGAGTTTCCAGGTTCCTCCCCTCTGGCCCCTGAAGTTTTTGCAATTTACGTCTGATATCTCCTGTGGATTGCCCTAGAAACAAAGATACTAGCTGTTGTACCCCTACCTCGGACTCAGGATCCAGCGATGTATTGCGGCGCATTGCGTCCCTCAGACGATCCAGGAATTCGGACGGTGACTTGGAAGGACCCTGTTTCACTGCATACAAAGCTGACCAATTTAGGGTTTTGGGAATGGCCCTTTCCACCCCTTTTGCTATCCATTCTTGATAACTTTTTAATTTCTCTAATTCAGCTGTTCTATTCGGACTCCAGTATGGTTCCTGGAGAGGGAAGTAATCTTTGACATCTAATTGTTGCATTTTGTAATACTCCTCTGCCAAATCCTTTGCTGTTTTCAAAACTAACTGTTTCTCCGTGTCTATTAGTCCACCTAATAGTAATTGTATATCTTCCCAATCTAGATTATGCTGTTTTATTATGAGTCGCAAGCGTTCAGCGGTACCCGCTGGATCACTTCGGTAATTTTTGGCAACTTTATACCACGCGTCCAGGTCAGCAGTAGAGAAAGGTACTCTAACCAACATTGTATTCCCATCAGGTGCCACTGCCTCTCGCAGGGGTGCCATCAATACCTGCTTTCTGGTTCGGGATGAGACAGAACTGCCCGGGGGAGAGGGGGTTGGCGTTGGTGTTCCTTCCGAGTCCGCATCCTCTTCCCGTCTCCTAAGGGGAGGCTTAAGGAAATGGGTTAGTTCATCATCGTCTTGTCCCTGAGCCGCTGCCTGATAGACTTTGTCTGACCTTGTACATCTCTGACCTATACTGCACGACGAACAACACCTCTTAATTCTTCCTCGGTCTTTTTTATTTTCTTTTTCAAGAGCTAACACCATAGGATCACTGGGGGGTTTAATTCCACAATCTTTCTGCCATTCAGGGTGGTCTCGGAGAGAGAAAAATGCGTCAGAGTAGGAAACTTCTTCCCATTTGCCCTCCCGTCTCAGAAATAACATTAGCTGTAGCAAGGTATTATAATCTAAAGTTCCATTCGGTGGCCACTTTGCTCCATCTTCTAATTTATACAGTGGCCACCATCGGGTGCGATATTTTACAAGAGTTCTTTTATTTTCTGTGCCTCCAGTTCCTATTATCTCTTTCCAATGTGCCAAAACACAGCCAAGCAGGCTCGCTCTAGAGATTTCCTTACTCTGTTCAGTTCCCATCCTGTTCAGAATTCAAGTTCACTCAAATGCTGTGCCACCCACTCCGGGTCACCTGTATAGTGTATAAGCCACTCTTTATAAATTTTCTTATACTTTCTGCCAGCCCTGCTTCGCTGCCACTTAAAATCTTCTTCGAAAGCCTTTACTACCTCCTCCCAATCCTTTTCTAGCACACTACTATCTTCAGGAACGCGATGCTCTTTGCCACACAAAAATTTTAAAACAAAATGGTCCTTGCTTTCCCAGCACTCCGGGCATGGATCTCTGTCTGCTAAATAAGTAGAATCGTAATATCTCCGACTTCCACAAAATCCACACTGAGCTAAAACCCACAGCCGGTGTGGGGCTGGAGTCTTCTTATGCCCACACACAAAGCAAGGAATCCCTTCTATCACCCGTGCAGGTAGGACAAAAGAACGGAGAGAGTCGGGGGCTATACTCCTACTATGTAACTGTTGAGGGATAGAGGGGGGCATCGACCTCCCTCCCTGCTTATCCACTGTTGTTTCTATCTCCTTCTCCTAGTTTTAGCTCGCTTCCACCCAAACCTTTCTTCACACTTTCTCACAGTTCTTTCCCAGTTTTCTTCCTGAACCTCCCGAACCTCAGGTACCAAATGCGACTTCCCGCACACAAGCTTTAAAATCTCAGGCTCAAAATCAACTTCACTAGAGTGCCTGCGATAACACTGAGAGCATAAGCTCTGCCGCTTGGCAGAGGAACGGTACCACTTTTTCTTACAAATTTTACACTGTATTAATACCCACGCAACATGCCACCCTCTCGCTGAACGAAAAATTCTAGTGCATCCACAAAATCAAGTTATTCCATGTATTCTTTCAAAACCTAAATCCTCTGCCGCTGGTTGTTCCCAATCTAAAGCTACTAATTTTCCTGCAGAGGTTGTAGATATTCCCTCTAAAGGAACTCGTTCGCCTCTTCTCTCTATCCAATGTTCTATCGGATTTACAAATTCCCAAGAATCAAGACCAAACCACTGAGGGGGAAGGGTTCTTTTAACCTCTCGCCTGGCCACGATTCTAATTCTATTAGCACAAAAATCAATAATCCAGCACCGCTCCAAACAAATGCTTCAATACAACGTACTCAAACAACACACGGCAACATACACGTCTCCGATCTGCAAACAAATAGGCGAGCTAATATACAGCCACATACACATAAAAGCAGTCCAACAGCAACCAATATCCACACAGACATATAAGCACCCCAACAACATTCAAACCAGCTACTAGTAGCCAAAATATTTATAGCACTCACTTTTAATAACTTCAGGGTCCCGCTTATTTATTTTCCCCAATACAATCATCAACAAGTTCTGGCGGAAACCCCACCCGGAATC
Source organism: Lycocorax pyrrhopterus obiensis (assembly GCA_014706295.1). Taxonomy (NCBI): domain Eukaryota; kingdom Metazoa; phylum Chordata; class Aves; order Passeriformes; family Paradisaeidae; genus Lycocorax; species Lycocorax pyrrhopterus. Next base: position 5,940 of record JACSVZ010000361.1, on the reverse strand, counting down.
ACCCAATCCGCTCTCCGGACCGGTGATTCCCCCTTCCCGGCTTCCATAAGCCGGCTGCTTGCAAGCTCTACCTTTACCCACACAGGGACCACGCTGTGCGCCAGACGTCTCTGCGCGTCTTACCAGCAGCCCTGGCCACGCGTACGACTTACAGGCACCCTAAATCCAGAACATACCGTTTATCCGCAGTCCCAGCAGGTTGTTGTCTGTCCCTGCAGTGAGCGAGCCGAGAGGCGGAGTTCCTCCAGGAAAGCCCTGGGGTGCGCCTAGGACGTTCGCTCCTCAGCCGATCCTGCAGCTGGACAGAGTTCCTCTTGCTGGCTCGCCAAAATGATATGCAGGAAAGACTCCACTACTTGGAATAAGTAGTAAAGTAGGTATGTTTATTCCAGCTGGGACGCATGGGGGATAATTCCTCCAAAGTCATGCGTGCCGACAGCTGTATTCAGCTTGGTATATATCGGGTTACAAGCTCCATATTCATTAAGTTTCCCAATACGCCTATACATATTCATTACCTAGCCCCGCCTAGCCTCGCTTCGTATTATAATGAGCCCAAAAGTCATTTACATCTGCATTGCGCTTGCGCGGTGTTGTCTGGTGGTCGTGGGCAGGGGTCTTCGGGATGAAGTAAGAGTCTTCCTCAGATGAAATAAAGGGTCTTCCTCCTTCTGAGCTTTTCACCTTGCTTCCCTGCGCATGCTCTTTATGTCCCTGGCCCAAGTCCAAACTTCAAGGCTGGTTTAAGTTAGTTTTAGGTTTGAAAACAGGATCTTTGGTCAAGATTCCTTCTCTTTATCAATAGTCTTATATCTTCTCATTTTGCTTTGGTAGGCACTATACGTGTTGAGCAAGCTGTATGCATTGTTTTTAACAAACATCTTAGCAAATCATTTAACCTCTGCTCCCCCCTCCTCCCCCTGATTCAGCAGTCCTCCAAGGACAGGCTGCTCCAGCCTGGAAGCAGGGGCCCCTGTCTCTACCAGGTCTCTCTCCAGATCACAGCCTCTTCCAGGCATCCACCCGCTCCCGCGTGAGCACCTCCCCCACGGGCTGCGAGTGGATCTCTGCATCCCCTGTGGATCCCCATGGGCTGCAGGGGGACAGCTGCTTCACCATGGTTTTGGGGTTTAGGATTTTTGCTTTTGTTTCTTCTCGTCAGGGAATTTTCTCCCATATGTTGCTAAGAGACAATAACGACCGGATACTTAAGAGAGACAAAAGAAGTTTCCACGGAAAGGGTGCGGCTGGCTACTCCCTTAGCTGGGGGGGTTTCTTTTGGAGGGGCAGAGATACCAGGAGAATTGGGCTGGGGAAAAGGGGGCTGGGCGCAGCTCCCCGCTCTCTTGCTCTCTCGGCTTCGGAGGACGGTCGAGTTGCTGCTTACTAGGGGGGAATTCGCTGCCGCCGCCGGAGCCCAGCCCTGTCCTGCTTCTTCTGCCCTGGGTGAACCTTTGCTCGTGAGAGCAGTCACTGAACTGGGACCTTATTAACACCCTACCTCACTAAAAAAAGGACTTTCACCATCTGCTCAGGTGCCTCAGGGGGAAAAGCCCTGGATCCTGAGCCCTTTACCCCTCCCAGGGCCCCTCTCCCTGCCGTGTTTAGGAGCTGGGCTGTCGCTGCTCAGCCCATGTCTTTGGTATTGCTCCGGGTTTTTGCTACACTGTAGCCCTGCACCCCCTGCCTGCTGGGACGTCCTGCGGTTCCAGCTACAGTTGCAGAGTTTCTGATACATCTCATCTACCACTCCGGGATTTTGCTTGTCCCTGCCATTCCGGCTTGCTGTTTCCGAGGTTCCTGCTACAGCTCCTTTCGCTATCCAGAGGGGGGCACCAGGACCGGCTGCCCCTGGGGGTTTGTAACATAAACCCCTTTTCCATCCCTTCCGCTGGCTGCGTCCGCCATTACCGCGTGCAGAGAGACGACCGAGCTCGCGCCACAGCGCCCCCTGCAGCCACGGGGAAATCATCGCACCCACCCTGCCCAGCCGGGGAGCCACCAGCGCCCCTGCCAGCTGTGACCGTAACTACACCAAAGGGGAAAGGGCTTGACAGCCGAGAGAAGGCTGTTACTGAGTTCCTGGTTTTGTTTGTTGTTGCTGCCATTGTTGTTGTTTGTTTGCCTTGTTGTCCATATACATACTAGTAAAGAACTGTTATTCCTTTTCCCATATCTTTGCCTGAAAGCCCCTTAATTTCATAGTTATTATAATTCGGAAGGAAGGGGGTCATATTCTCCATTTTAAGGGAGGTTCCCACCTCCCTTGGCAGACACCTGTCTTTCAAACCAAGACACATGGTCATCACCACAGCCTGCAGAGGAATCTCGGCTCTGGCGCCTGGGAGCACCTCCTATCCCTACTTCTTCACTGACCTTGGTGTCTCCATGTTGTTTCCCTCACATGTTCTCACCTCCTCCTCTGCCTAGAAGAAAACACTGTGTGCCCTTTTGTTTTGATTTTCTTCTTAAATATGTTATCACAGAGGCGTTACCAACCATCATCTCTAATTGGCCCAGTCTTGGCCATTGCCATGTCCATCTTCAGAGCCATCAGGGATTGGCTCTGCCAGACATGGTGGAAGCTTCTAGGAGCTTCTCACAGAAGCCACCTCTGTGGCCTCCCCGCTACCAAAAACCAGGTCGTGCAAAACCAACACATCATTGTAGGTCACTTCCAACTAAAATATTCTATTTTAAATGTATGGTTTGCTGGTGGTCAAAATCAAGTAGTGGAGGAAAGCATAAAGGGTTTGCAGAGCAGAGATATACATACTTTTTAAATATAGATTAACTATCTACAATCTGAAGAAAGTAAAAATAAGTAGTTAGTCTTACTGGTCAGAATGTCTCATCTACTAACATTTGTATTTTACGAGTTGTAGGCTTTTTGTAGGGGGTGTATATGTATAACTTTTCTTGTTATGCTCAATATGCTGCCTATATGACAATCAGCGGTTGTTCAAAGTGCAAAAACTACTGGCATAGGCACTGAAAAAAAGCGGTCTGTGGTGGAAAAAAATTCATTTGTTCTTATCATATCTAGAAATGAATTATTTAGCAGTTTGTGACTACTTTAAAAGACTTTACATGGCAGCAGAGAAAAAAAATTGTATACTTAATTTTACTTTAACCTGTTATTCACTAGAAACTCAGATGTCACCTCTAGTTTTACTGACATATTTAGAGAAATTATCTGAGAGAGAAATGGATGTTATTTATAAATTATCTTAGTAAACTTATGTATTATCACTTTTTAATGTGCATGCTTGGTATCTTTTGTGGTGTATATCTATCTCTATGAAACAATATATTTTTTGTGAACTCAAAATCTTTATCTAGAAGCCACAGAAGAAGTTTCATTGGACAGTCCAGTGAGGGAGCCAGTACTTTCACCAGAACCTACTCCTGGAATCACTCCTGTAACACCTACTTCATTAGTAGCTCCCAGAATGGAATTGAAAAGTGTAACAGCCCCTGTGATTTTTGATAGATGCAGAGAAGAGGTACTGAGAAAATTTTTAAGTTATATTTTGATGACTATGGAAATGTCTTTGTGTTGTGTGTGTGGCGTGTTTGCTATTTGCAGGTTTTGGGTTTTTTTAATGCAGTTCCTAACTACAGGAACATTCTTTGTTAAAGGGAAGTATGCAAGAAAACAACTATTCTGTTTATTTTGTGTTTAATATGTATTTGACTCATCAAACATGAGTGTTCATTGCTTAGGTGATGAGAGATCTGTAGTATGAGGAGTAACATGCTCCATTCCTACAGGATAGGTATTGTAAAAGTGTGTGAAGGGAACAAGTGTTGAGTTATGTGTTAAAGATGTGTATTAATTCATAGTAGCATGTTACAGGTTTTAACTCAGATTTCTGAAGCTTCTGTTAATAAGGAAATTGAGGAAACTTGTTAGCGTTATTCTGCATACTAACAAACAGATAAGGCTGTTCATAGTTTTACCACTTAATTTGCTATTTACATTTGTCATTCCATTCAAAGTCTGTGCATTGGTAAATACCATTCATTCTAGAATATGCTCCTAGAAAATGTCACTGATGAGTGAGGTTTGGCAAATAAGACTGGCTTGGGACTTGATGGCTGCTTTCCCAGATGCCCTAAGTTTACATTTCATTCAGATTTTTTTCCTTTTCAGCCTTGGCACACTGTTCTGTCATGGTCTTTCTTAACTACTTCTGTTCTATTAAACTTATGTATATTGCACAAAAGATTAGGAAATTCTGTTATCACACAGCTCAGGCAAGTATCTGAAAATTCCATAGATGTTCCTTTCCTCATCCCCAACTCTTCAACCTCAGATACTATTAATAATGAGGAATATATCTGTCTTTTGATTAGAAGCTTATAGAAACATTGCAAGTGAGAGCATGTTTAAACCTCTGTGCCTGCTGGGATTGGAGGAGATAAAATGAGCATTTCCCCAAGATAAATGTTTACTAAAACTGAGGCCAACAAGTCTGAAGAAGTTGCCACACTAAAAAATTTTCAGGAAGGCTCAAAATTAAAAACCAAGATGTGAAATTATGTTCACTTAAAATTGGATAGTAGATCTAGAAGAACCTTTTAGTCATTGAGACATACTGACTCTTCCTTCACATATATCCTTATCTTTGTACCAATATGTAGCATGAATGCACATTGACTTATTAAACATGACATACATTTTTTTCTAGATTGAAGAGGAAGCAAATGGCGATTTGTTTGATATAGAAATCAATGTATCAGACCCAGAGAAAATTGGTAAGTTACTTGAACCTATTAAATTATGTTAGTCTGTCTTACCTCTTAGAGACTATTCTGAAATGTTAGTATAATTCCTTATTCAGTTATCTTTTGATATTTTTAGCATGCAAATAAAAAGCTATTTAATGTGTATTTTGGAAAAAAAACTGTGTGGAGGGATTAAAATAACTTGCCTTAAGTATTTTAATTTTATTACAGGGGATGGCATGAATGCTTATATGGCTTACAGAGTAACAACAAAGGTAACTAGTGCAACAAATATTTGCAAATAACTCTATATCACAGCTGAGTAAATGTATCAGTAAGTCATAACTAAAATGACTCTTTTTTTTAGACATCCCTTTCCATGTTTCACAAAAATGAGTTCTCTGTTAAAAGAAGATTCAGTGATTTCCTTGGCTTGCACAGCAAATTAGCAATAAAGTACATGCATATTGGTTACATTGTGCCTCCCGCTCCAGAAAAAAGTATTGTAGGTAAGTCTACTTTCTGCAAGGTTGAATATATGCATGTAATTTCAGTACTATAATATAAATGAAATATTTTAATACCAATTGTGCTTGTAAAATAAATATACATGGAAGTTGGTAAAATGGTGGGACTTACTGTTATGTAAGCAAGCTCTGGGTATGACTTAAGGTCCTAGTGTAGAGACTTTCTTTGGTTATGGATAAGTTGGGAATACTCACAGACTGTTGGACCTTTCTCCAAAGACCACAAAGCTCCCACTTTAAACTTGAACTGCCAACCCTTCACTTCTTGGGCGGTATTTAGTCCCATCTAAAAGTGTATGGTCCACATGTTTCTAATTTTGGAGAGAAGAAGGAAAAATATAGTTGTCTAGGCTGGTTTAAAATGAGGCATCTTAAAGCAGAGAGCTGACAAAAGAGTTGAAAGTAGATGACATGCATTTGCACCACTCACACATTTATTGTATTTTACTTTTTAAGTCTGATGTCTTAATATGAAATGTCCTGCTGTCGTGATTTAACCCTGATAGGCAGCTAAGCACCACACAGCTGCTCACTCGCTCCCTGACAAGAGAATCAGAAGGGTAAGAGTGAAAAAACTCGTGGGTTGAGATGATAAAGACAATAAAAAAAGGAAGGGAAAAAACGAACATGTAAATAAAAACAAAACCTAGATAAACAAGTGATGCAAAAAGACCAAATTGCT
>JACSVZ010000545.1:0-17031 GCA_014706295.1 Lycocorax pyrrhopterus obiensis | reverse complement strand
GTCACAACCCACTCTGCAATGTCACAGCTCATCTGTGATGTCACAACTCTGCACTGTGATGTCACACCAGCACCCTGTGATGTCACAGCCTGCTCTGTGATGTCACAATTGCTGTGATGTCATAGTCTGCTAGATGATGCTGACCTCTGCCCTGTGATGTCAGAGCCCAATCTGTGATGTCACAACCCACTCTATGATGTCAGCCCACTCTGTGATGTCACAGAGCTGCTCCATGATGTCACAGTAGACTCTATGATGTCAGACAGCCACCCTGTGATGTCACAACCCACTCTGTGATGTCACAGCCTGTCTGGGATGGCCCAGCCCTCTCTGTGATGTCACACCAATACCATGTGATGTCACAGCACTCTGTGATGTCACACAGCCCCTTTCTGACATCACAGCTGCTCTGTGGTTCTGTGACACAGGCACAGAGGTGTTACCAAAAATTCAGTGGAACAAAACCTCCTTAACACCAGTGCAGCACGAAGCAGCAGCATTCTTTATTCGGCCGATGCACGAGGGCACAGCCCCTCCAAAAGTCGTGTGTGCTGAGCTCAGGAATGTTCCTGTTTGCAGACTGTGTTTTACAGACACATTCCGAGACTGTCCCACAATAAACATACACATGAGAATCATTTCCCCAAAATCATTGCATATTTCCCACACCCCTTTGCACATCCGTTCTTCTGCCCTGGGGGTCTCTTTGGGGGTCCCTGGTGGTCGGTGACCCCAAAGTCAGCCCTGACTGCCCGCTGAACTGGTGAAAGTTGGCACACCTGGGCTGGTTGCTGCCTACAGAATCAGCCTTGTGCGGTTCCATGGGCCAGTGGCTTTTGGAGAATAAGCATTGTATGAACCCAGCAGGTGCAAACGATTTTTCATCTGGCAAATTTCCCCCCTTGGAGGGTTGTGAAGCTTCTCTTCCCTTCAAGCCTTCCTAAGCCTCACTCTGCTCCTTCACTCACATCCCAGGAGTTCCTCAGTTGCTTTCACAACCATGTTCTGCACACAGCTCAAAGCAAGTGTCATAAGCACAAGTATTGCTGTGATCCCAGTTATACTTTGCAAAAGTGAGGCCAACCATCAGTCAGAAAATCCAAGTCCTTTAAATATTTTATTCAACCAGTTACTTCTAACCCTCCCCTTAATTCCCTGCTGGATGCAGCAACTGATTTTATCCTCTCTACCCGATCATCCAATCCAGCATCACATTTGGAATGTGCACACAACAAGTGCTGTTGTTTCAGTTCAGGAATCCACACACTCCCTGTTCATGTAACAGCAATAGGTCTAAAGCCAATCTGTTCTGTAAGGTCATTTTAGCTGTGGCTTGCAATTGTTCCTTTATTTCAGCAAACCCCAAAGGAGCTGCATTCACTGAAGTTTCCATTTGCAGAGTCCAATGGTGTGTGGCTGCTCTGTTCCTAAAGGCAGATCTTTGCGGGGCAGAGATGGATTCTAAAATCCATCCCGCTGTAGTTCCCCACTGGGATGTTCCAAGTTTCATCCCCTTTAACCTTTCCCCACAGTCGGGTTCCCAGTGGTGACTCCTTCCACAGGGACGTGACGTTAATACCCCCGGTGTCCATGGTGCTCCTGATTCTCCCAAGGGCCAACGTGTGCTCCAAATTCCATCACTTCCCACCCATCCTGTGGCTCCTAAGGATTTGGCCGTGTCCTGCTGACAGTCTGTGTCTCTCCAAGGCTCCTTGTTTGTTGGGTGAGCCCAGGTGTCATTGAGAAAGGCAGAATCATTTCTACAAACACACCCCAGCCTTAGAGCCTGGGCCACAGCCCAGGGAGCCCGCGCACCTCAGGATTCCAAACAGCTCAAGTGTCTGTCCCCAGTGCAATCCCCACTTTTCCTTTGTCCTGGGATCTTTGCCCTGACCTCGTTAAATCAGGATATTTTATACCCACCTGAAGGGGTCCTCTGGGAGGCCTGGGCTCCCTTCCCCAGCCCAGACACCACTGAACTGGCTGGAAATATTCCCATTGTCCTGTCTGAGGGCGATTCCATACTGCTGGAATTGACATCCCCAAGGGGTATCAGTGCAATCTGTCAGCGGATAAATATTTCCTGAGGTAATTTCCAGATCCGGTTTGGAAATGTTTACAATTCTCAGCAGTATTTTCTTGTGATGTCCTTTGTAAGGAATATTCTCCTCCATCCCTGTCCAGGTGCCCTGGGTGCTATTTCCTTCCCACACGTGTTCCCAGATTTTTGTCAAATTGCTGACTGAAGCTTCCCCATGGAACTGGATTTTCTGCAGAGTTGGTCTGTTGGCAAACAAGGTGTTATAGGGGTTACATTCTGTCATCTGCCAAAAATCTGCACTAATTTGAAAACCACACTCCCCTTCACAGAAGAACATAGTTCTATTATTAATTTATAAAATATGCAATAATCATCATCTTCATTGATATCTGGCCAAATAGTATCGCTCCCTATAAAATCATATTCTATACCCAAAACGATCATAAGGATTTATGTCTCTAAGCAGCAAAACAAGCAATACAAATTACCCCCAAGAACTAAAGAAAATAAAACCTCCAGGGGTGTCAGTCAGTTTCCTTCCCCTGTATTTAATGTGTTGGTTCCTGGTTTTACCCACGTGTGATGAACCCAGGGTTCGATTCCTGCCACCCTGAGTGCGGTGTAGGTTACCAGGAGGACCTGAAAGGTCCTTTCCACTTTTTCCTTCGAGGGCTCAGGGTTCCAAAGTCTTCACACCACACAAAATCCCCAGGCTGGAATGGATGACAGGGGCACCCAAAGCCACTGGTCCTGACAGGGTATAAACTGACAGAGTCCAGCAAGAGTTTCTGCTGAAGCAATCGAGTATAGATTTAAATCTGTTTCTCCCTTTGAATGGGTTTCTCCTGGAACTGATGGTGTTTGGTACGACCGTCCCTACAGCAATTCATGGGGACTCTTTGGGTTTTGATTGGCTGAATTCTGACTCACAGAAGAGCCAGAGGAAGGGTCTGTGCCCATTGTAAAGAGATTTCTTGGCACATTTTACTCATTGTGGCTTCAAAGTCTGATTCATCCTTTCCACTTTCCCACTCACCTGTGGTCACCAAGGGCTGTGTTCGGTCCCGTTTTATACCCAGGGTTTTGCTCAGCTGTGGCACCACATCTGCCTATAAAATGGGGGCCTCTCCCTGAAGACAACCCTAGTGGCCCCCAAATCTCAATATTGATTTCTTTAAGCATAATTTTGGCCTCTCCTGGATTATTGGTGCGGCAGGGAAAGGCCTCTGACCATCCAGAAAATGGATCTGCCAATTACCAAAAGTACCGATCCCCATTTTGTCTGGGTAATGCAGAGAAATCGATTTGCCAATAACCTCCAGGTGAATTTCCCCATTTAACTGTTTCAGAAGGTGGCCTTTTCCTATTTTTGGGATTGTTTTCTAAACAAATTGAACATTTTGCTGTTATCAGTTTCTGCAATTTCAGTCATTCCCACACCAAGCACAGAATTTCAGAGATCAGATATCATGGCCTCAATTCCCCAGTGGGTTTGTTGTGTGGTTTTCCTTTTCTTTTCCTCATTACAAAAGGCAAATCCCTCCATCCCTCGTGATTCTTAGTGGCTTTAATATATTTGCTAAACTTGATTTTTGCAGGGTTCCACTATCCTCCCACTCAGTTTGGGGGTCTCACCCCATCTTTTACCCCCCTTCTCCCCTTTCCCATCTACCAGCCCTGCCCCCACACTCCCCTCACCCAGAGCTCCTGGCCGCGGCCGGGGGGCTCCCAGCACCCACCAGTGCCACCAGTACGGCCCAGCTGCCCCCACACGCCCCCATGCCCAAGCGCCGGGCGGTGCCGACAGCCCCAGAGCAGCCGCGCTGGTGCCCTGGGGGGTCCCCAAAGAGGCACTGGGAGCACCAGTCTGCCTGGAATCTGTGGAGTTGTCACGGTTTGACACTGGCCCAAGGCCAGGCACCCATGAGAGCAGCTCGCTCACCCTCCCCTGCCACAGCTGGGCAGAAGAGAGAAAAAAAATTAACAAAGGTGCATAGATGAATTATTGAGAGTGGCTTTCGCCGTATGTTGCATGGGTTATGAATTGTATCATGAGTTATAATATTGCATGTTAAGGACTGTTTAATGGTTGCTGGGGTGGTCTGGCTGCGGGTTGGTTTTTACAGGGGCTGTGTGATCCGTGTGCTGTAACATCAGTTCTGTGGGGTTTGCAAAGGGCCGGGCTGTTGCCAGCCAGACTTCGAAGGCACCACCACAAAAGGAAGGGGACTCCAACCAGTGAGGACCCTGAAGGCCACAGCACCAGAAAAGCAGGGGCTCCAAAAGATGGACAAGGGGGCGGGGCTATGCAAAGCCATAAATAAATATGCATCAGGCCGATGCAATCACAGGGGTACAAAAGGCAGGGTTGCCACTTTGTGGGTGAGCCTCTGGCACCCAGCCACGCTCCCAGCGCTGCCCCCTTTTTGCTTTGCCGTTTTTATTGAGTTCTCAGTAAATTTAGTAACTCATTTCCATATCGGATCTGGGTCGTTTATAACAGTTCCATGGGGCCCCGCAGTGTCACAGTGCTCCCTGCGCACCCTGAGGCCCCACATCAGCCAGCCCAGGCCATTGCCGTGCTTCCAGTCACTCCCAGCATGATCCCAGTGACTCCCAGTCTCTCTCAGTATATCCAAGTTGCCCCCAGCGTGCTCCCGGTCACTGCCACTTCCTCCACGTTGCTTCCAGCATGATTCCAGTTGCCCACAGCCACTCCCAGTCACCCTCAGGGATGTCCCAGTTGCTCCCAGTATATCCCAGTGCTGCCCCCAACATGGTTCCAATTGCCCCCACCGTGCTCCTTGTCACTCCCAGTATGATCCCAGTCCTCCTCAGTGTGATCCTGGTTACCTCCAGCAGGATTCCAGTTGCTCCCAGTTGCCCCTAGTACAGTCCCAGTCACTGCAAGTATGACCTCAGTGGCCCCCAGTACACACACAGTCACTCCCAGTTTCTCCCAGTTGCCCCCAGCATGCTCATTCCCAGTCACCCCAGTTGCCCCAGAATGCTTCCAGGTGCCCCCAGCATGATCTCATTCATTCCCAGTATATCCCAGTTGCCTCCAGCGCACACCCGTCATTCCCAGTTGCTCCCAGTAGCCCTCAGTGTGGTCCCAGTTGCTCCCAGTATTTCCATGTCCGTGGTCCCAGCGCTGCTCCCAGCCCTGATCCGTGGGGATGGGAATGTCCCGCTCCCTTCCCGGGGCAGGGTCACACCTGAGCCGGGTGTGCAGGGCAGGACCTTGCCCTGAGCCCAAGCCCTGTCCCCCCTGCAGGATCTGCTTCCCACCGGCCTCTTCCTCCTGCGGCCCCAAGCCCAGCTCGGTGCTGACCGAAGGGCGCTGGGGCGGGGTCATCCCCGGCGGGGGCTGCGCACCCCCTCTGCCCCCTCCCCAAATTCCCTCCCGGGGGCAGCAGGGGCTGACTCAGGAGCCCTGTGGGCAGGGAAAAGGGGGTGACACCGGGATGGGGGGGGGTCACACACGCTCTGGGAGGACACACACGGCCCCTGGGGACGCCCCCTCACCTTCTCCCGCAGGGCCAGGAGGATGAACCCCAACATGGAGCCCCCGACCCCCGGCAGCATCTTGGGGCTGGGGTCTGGTGGCAGCTTTGGGGGTCTGGGGGAAGTCACATCAACCCTAAAACCCCCTCCCGGCCCCACAGCCACTCACAGACCCCTCAAACCACCCCACAGCTCCTGGCCAGGACCCACCCACTCCCTCCATTATAAATGGCCCCAAGAGCCACCAAATCTCCTTCCCCATCTCCCCCAAGAGCCACCCAAATTCTCCCCAAGCCATACAGCCCTGCCAGCACCCCAAAACTCCCTCACAGACTGCCCCAAAACCCCCTCCCAGCACCACAAATGCCCCCAATATGCACAAAAGCCCCTCCCAATCACCCCAGACCCTCTCCCACCCCTCATGGCACCGACCAGGACAGGTTGGTGGACAGGAACACCCAGAGCTGGGAGCAGCTCGGGCACTTCAGCAGCGATTTGGGCACTTTGGGGGGCACACCCCAGATGGGCAGACCCAGGCCAGGGACTGGGACAGACAACTGGAATTCCTGGAGAACAGACGGGCTCAGGTGGACACGTTCTGCCAGCACAACTATGAGATTGTGGCCCCAATCTGCCTGGCTTCACGGCCCCCCAACACCCAAATTCTCCCGAATATTCCTCTGAACACCAAACTCGTCCCCAAATCCCTCAAAAAATGGTGAAGCTTTGGTTGATTTCTTTACTTTTACCCCAATTTTGCCTGTTTTGACAGGATGAAGGAGGAAACTATTTAGGTTGAAAAAGACCTCCAAGATCATCCAGTGTTGCTTGATGTCACCAGAAGAAACAATTGGACAGAGCAGATGAGATTTTTTGGGCTGTAATGTCAACAAATCCACTCTTCCCAATGAATTTCCAATGTTGATCTGAGTCCCGATGGATGTTCCGGCCCCTGCGTTCACCCAGGTGCCTACGGGGACCCAGGAGAACGTGGAGAGCATCAGCCTGGGGTCTTCCCAAACTGGATCACAGGGAATGTGGGTCACCGGGGCCCTTCCCAATGTGGGTCCTCTGATGGGGGATGAAGTTGGAGCAGAGGACAAAGCTCTTTGCCACGTCGGGGCACTCGCAGGGCTTCCCTTACCGGTGCCTCCGTTGGTGTTTGGTAAAGTGGGAGCTCTGTGAGAAGCTCTTCCCACACTGGGGACACTCGTAGGGCCTCTCCCCAGTGTGGATGCGCCGGTGGGTGACGAGGTGGGAGTTTCGCTTGAAGCCCTTCCTGCAGTTGGGGCAGCAGAAGGGCCTCTCCTCTGTGTGAATCCGCTGGTGCTTGAGGAGATTGGAACTCTTTGGAAACCTCTTCCCACACTCGGAACACTCGTAGGGCCTCTCCCCAGTGTGGCTGCGCTGGTGGTGGATCAGGCTGGAGCTCGGCTGAAGCTCTTCCCACATTCCCCACACTCGTAGGGCCGTTCCCCCAGTGTGGGTCATCTGGTGCTGGAGCAGTTTGGAGCTGTCTCTGAAGCCCTTCCCACATTCCCCACACTCACAGGGCCTCTCCCCAGTGTGGATCATCTGGTGGCGGATCAGGTGGGAGCTGTAGCTGAAGCTCTTCCCACATTCCCCACACTCATAGGGCCTCTCCCCGGTGTGGATCCTCTGGTGGATGATCAGGTGGGAGCTGTCTCTGAAGCTCTTCCCACACTTGGGACACTCATAGGGCCTCTCCCCAGTGTGGATCCTCTGGTGGATGATCAGGTGGGAGTTCCAGCTGAAGCTCTTCCCACATTCCTCACACTTGTAGGGCTTCTCCCCAGTGTGAAGCTGCTCATGAACCACCAGGTCCGAGCTCTGGCTGGATCTCTGGCCGCCTTCCCGGCACAGGGTGGGTCTTTCCTCCTCAGAGCACCCTGGGCTGGGTTTGCAGCCCCTCCTCCTGCGGGATCTCTGGGGCTTTTCCTCCCCGTTGGATTCCTGCGCCGTGGAGCCGCTCAAAATGGCCTCTTCCACCAGGTTCTGCCACGGGGATTTGTCCTCCCTGGGCTCCGTCCTCAGCTCCTTGTCTGGGGGAGGAAGGACAAGGAGAGGATGGGATTTGCCTCCGTGCCAGAGGGAAGGGGAAGGAGATCCCCCCAGTCCGTCCCCGGCAGGACGGCGTCGGCAGCGGGGTTGTCCTGCAGCCGGGGGCGATGCTGGGCTGGGAGATGGAGCAGGAGAGAGGGGGAAAGGGGCACTGACTTCCCCTCACCTGCCTGGGTGTCCCGGGGCATCTTCCTCTTCCTCGCAGCCTCCTCCTCCATCTGGCCAAGGTTTGGCAATGGGAAATCCTGGTTTGGGGGGGAAAAGCAAGGGTGTGAGTGCGTTGGGTTGGGAGTTCCTCCTGCCCAAGTCCATCTCTAGAAGTCGCTGGGCATTTGGTGTCCATAAAAGCCTCCTGGACACCAAGATCCAGCCCAAAAAAACCTCAAACACCAAGATGCAACCCCAAAACTCCCAAAATACCATGATTCAGCCCAGAAGATTCTGATTCACACCCAAAATTCCAAGATTAAGCCAAAAAAAATAGCAAGAGTTCCCCTTCTCTGTTTACTCCACTTTGGGCTTTTGGGCATCCCCCCCTCTCTGGGTTTCTGGGGATCCCGTGTGTATTGGGGTTCCCCCCTCTCTGGGTTTCTGGGGATCCTGTGTGTGTTGGGGTTCCCCCCATTTGGGTTTCCTGCTTTTTCCAGGCTGCCAGCGGTCCTGGGAATCCCAGGAGTTCCTGCTTTATGCTCTCCCCACTTCGGTGTCCAACAGGTCCCTGGTTCCCCGCTCACCGTTCTCCCCCCTCTCTCCGGCTGCCGGGGGTCCCCCAGCTCTGGTGTCGCCCCTCTCTGCTCTCCACACTCTGGGGCTCCTGGGCTTCCCCCATTCCTGGCTCTCCTGGGGATTCCTAAAACTGGTGTCCCCCCCATGCCAGTACCGGGCGACTGCCACGTGGCTCTGGAGCCTGACCCACCGGGACCTCCCCAAACCCCCCTCAGGGATGCCCCCATATCCCCCCAAGGGGCATTTACGGCTCAACTTTGGAATCCTGCAAGATCCAAACACCCCCCTCAAAAAAAACCCTCCCAGAGACCCCCCAGGATGTTTGGGGTGAGCTCCCCCTCCCCTGTCCCCTGTGGGATGCGGTGATATCGATGCACCCAGGGCCAGGGGGGCTGCAGATGCAGAGAGTGGGGGAACCTCGTGGTGCCTCCTCTCCCTGCTCTTCCTCTTCCTCCTGCATAATCCCCCCTCCTTCTCCTCCTGCTTCCACCCTTCCTCGTGCTCCTTCTTCATCCCTCCTCCTCCATCCCTTCTCCTCCTCCCCCCAGGACCAGCAGCACCCCTGGTCCCCCATTCCCCCAAACCCCTCGCATCCCATGGGACGAGTGGGAATGGAGCCAGGACAGGTCAGGATGGACACGGGGCGGGGCTCTTGGCTGCGCCCACCCACTGGGGGGAACCCAGATAGGGGGAAAGAGAGAAAACTGGTGGGTGGACATAAAAATTTGGAGGTTGTGGCCATCCTGGGTGGGGACTTCCACCCCTCTGGGCTCATCTCATGAGCCTGCAGATTTTGGAGCAGGGAATGCAGAGATTGATGGGAGATCCCAAGGGATTTTAGGGGCAGGATGAGGGATGCTGTGAGCCCCTTGTTGGGGTGGGTCAGCCTGGAGACCTCACAGTGTTCCCAGGGCCCCGGGATGGAGAGTTGTCACCCCCTTCTGCTTCAGGTGGTGGTTCTGGGGGGACCTCGGCTCCTTGGGGCTCTTCCTGCAGATGAGAACTTGCAGGGACCCTCCTCCAGGTGGCTCCTCCAGGTGTTCCAGGAGCTGGAGGCTCACGGTGAAGCCCTTCCCATAGTCTGGGCATCCATAGGGGCTCCCCAGGGTGGATCCCCTGGTGCCTGATGAGGTTGGGGCTCCTACCAAAGCTTTTCCTGCACTCCTGGCCCAGGTAGGGTCTCTCTCCTCTGAGATGGGACCTCTGGGCAAAGCTTGGGCAGACACAGGACTTCTCCCCCACTTGGATCCTGCGCTGGGAGATCAGCTCCGTGCTCCAGCCAAACCTCTTCCCAAAGGAGATCAGTCCCTTGCCATGACAGCATCTTTGGTGTTTCCCACAGCCCTCCCACTCCATCTGGAGGTCCCACCCCCCATTTTTCTCCCTCCTCCACCCTTTTCCCATCATCCCCCAACCCTCATCCACCAACCAACCCCACTAAGGTGAAGGATCCCACTCCCTTTTTCCTCCCTTTCCTCTCCATCTCCCTCCTTTCTCATCATCTCCCAAAGCCTCAGTGTCCCAAGCGCTTGGTTTGGAGCTCTCAGTCCCCTCTCCCACTCAGTTTGAGGAGTCCGACCCCCTTTTCACTGCTCTCCCCCTCTTTCCAACGGGTCCCCCCTTTTCCACCCCTCCCCTCACCCCAGAGCTCCTGGCCCGCGGCCGGGGGGGCTCCCAGCACCACCAGTGCCACCAGTACGGCCCCAGCTGCCCCCACACGCCCCATGCCCAGCGCCGGGCGGTGCCGACAGCCCCAGAGCAGCCGCGCTGTGCCCTGGGGGGTCCCCAAAGCGGCCCCGCCCCGCAAGGCGCTGGGAGCACCAGTCCGGAGCAGTGCGGAGCGCGGGCGGGCGGCATCAGCCGTGCCCGGGCAGGGCCGGGCCCCGCGGGGCTCCCGCCCGCACTCGGCCCCCGCCGGGACCGCGCGGGGGGCCCGGCCTGGCCGCCCCCACCTCCCCCCTCCCCAAATTCCGCTCCGGGGGGCGCTGGGGGCGGGGTGGGCGCAGGTGGGGTCCAGAGGTGCCGGAGCCACGCGTCCCCCGCTGCCAGCATCA
Organism: Lycocorax pyrrhopterus obiensis; assembly: GCA_014706295.1. Lineage (NCBI taxonomy): Eukaryota > Metazoa > Chordata > Aves > Passeriformes > Paradisaeidae > Lycocorax > Lycocorax pyrrhopterus. The sequence goes on along the minus strand of JACSVZ010000545.1, from coordinate 6,621 downwards.
CCCCCTCAGGATTAGGGGTGCCCCAAAACTCCCTCAGAGCTGGCGGATACCCCGAAAGCCCCCAAGAAGTGGGGTCCCCCCGGCCTCATCATCCCCAACCTTCGGCTGCCTCATCCCAGGCCCCATCCCACCCATCCCCCGCCCCCAGACTTCATCCCACACCCCAATCCACATCCCACCCTTCCCGGGCCCCATCCCGCCCCATCCCATTTCTCCCGGCAGCCGCCACCGGGACGCCCCAAAACCCCGCGTGCCGGGGACTCCCCAATATCCCCCAAGGGGCATTTGCGACTCACATTTGGAGTCCTGCAAGATCCAAACATCCGCCTCCCCCCACCCCCTCACAGATCCCCCCTCTCCCCCCAGGAACCAACAAAGATATTTGGGGCTCGGTGCTGGAGTCCTCCAAGGTCCAAAAATCTCCTCTCCCAAAACAACCCCAGGGACCGCCCAAGATATTTGGGGCGAGCTCCCCCTCCCCGGTCACCTGCGGGATGGGGGGGAGCGATGCTCCCGGGGCCGAGAGTTGCGGACACAGAGAGCGATGGACGCACGTGGAGGCTCCTCTTCATGCCTCCTCTGTCCCTCCTCTTCCTCCCGCTCCTCCCCCTTTACGCCTCCTCTTCCTCCCGCTCCTTCTCCTCCATCCGTCCTCCCCCCTCCCTCTTCCTCCTCTTCTGCCCCTCCTCCTCCTCCTGTTCTTTGTGGCTCCCATCCCGGCTGTGTCTGACATCAGCCCTGGGGCCGTCCCGTGCTCAGCAGCAGCAGCAGCATCCTGTGCTCTCTCAGCACTCCCTGCTCCTTAGGGAAGGCTTTGGGATTTCTCCCGGCCACAGACACTGAAGCTCACCCCAACCTGCCCCGCTCCCGTTGCTGTCCCCTCGCTGCTGGGCAGCTGCTGGCCCAGGGCAAGCAGAGACACAAACGAAGCCAAGTCCAGCCCGGCTGCCCGGGCTGATGCAGACGAGCCCCAGGGCCGAGGTCCTGCAGAGCCCCACGGAGCCCTCGGCTCCTCCCTGGGAACGGGTTGTGCTGCGGCTGCCGCAGCGGCCACAGCGAGTCCAGGAGATGCCCCGGCGCCGCTGCAGCAGGACCCAGGTTCCAGCTCCTGTGCCGGGCCCTGGCCAGGGGCCATCAGATCCATTGGCTCCGTGCCGAGGGGGAAGACAAGAACAATGCATCGGATGCAGCCCCCAAGGACCTCGAGCAAATTGTGCAGCAACATCCAGACCTTGACCTGACGTTTGCAAAGCTGCAGCCGGCAGAGTTCTGTGGCGCAGGAGAACCGGCACGGGAAGAGATGAAAGAAATGAATTCAGGAGCTGAATTTTTAGCAATATAATATTGAACATTTATTAGTAGAACGAAGGCATATCACAGCGCTGGGGCGCTTGGCAATATTGCCAGAGGCGCACTCCATTCATTTTACTGTGGACTTAAGTACTCTCCTAAACTGTCACATATTCATTAAGCCCAGAAAGTAATTTACACTTCACTCAACTTTCCCCTTCTCTGGTCCCTGCCCCCTTCCACCAGCACGGCGCCGCTTCGCTCCTCTGGATAACTTCAGGATTGAAGACAGGCACCCCCCTCCGGTGCCTCCCCAGTCTCCAGCCTGATTTGTAGCTGACAGTGTCCTTGGGAGGTGTGAGTTTTGGTGAGATAACAGACTTCCTGGGATGCATGCGGTTTATCTTCTTTGTTTCTCTAAGATGTCTTGGTTCCTGACTCTGTACTTTCTCAACTCAAAAGACATTTATTACCATACATTTCTTAACATATTACAACTATTTCGAAGTTACGATTTACCTTATTCTCGGTTCTACTACATTTTACCTTAACACTATTTCTACACAGTACATCGTCACTTATAAATGTTTAAATCCTATATGCGAAAGACAACATTTATCATTCACTCATTTATCACAGAGACCTCCGAGGAGCTGCAGGAGAAACACCCTGAGCCTCAAAGGCCCTCACGGCCTGAATCTCTGCTGGGGAAAGTTCTTCCTCTCCGGGAAGAGATCCCGGGATGAGGCAAAAGCCAAGTTCATGGCTGGTGACAAGATTCCCGTGCAGGGAGAGCAGAGGAGGGACTGCGGGCGGAGACTGGGAGCCCGGGAAGGAAGGAGGGGTGGGGAAGGTGTTTTTGTAGGATTTGTTTTAGTTCTTCTCCTAGTGTGATTGGTTTGGAAATAAATGCCATTAATTTCCCCAGCTTGGGTCTGTTGTGCCCCTGACAGTGAGCAGTGAGTGACCTGTCCCGATCCCAGCCCACGAGCCTTTCCTTCTGTGTTCTGTGTGCTGCCCCTGTGAGGAGAGTGACAGAGCGGCTTTGGTGGCCCCGGGCACCCGGCCAGGGCCAGCCCAGCGCAGCGATCGCTGCAATTCATTCGCTCCGCTGCAGCGCTCAGCGGCCGCAGGGCGGGTCCGGCTGCGCGGGCAGGCGGCTCCAGAAGCACCAACTGCGCCCCACGGGACAGGAGGAGGAGGCAGCGGGTGCCGGGGGGAATCTCCTTCCTCCGAGCCGGCAGCGACAGGCGGGAGAGACTGGAGAAAAGGAAACGGGAGAGGAGGGACGAGGCTGGGGCTGTGGAAAGCTGCAGGGATGCCGGGGCAGCCGGGAATTTTGTTTTCCAAGTCTCCGGGGCGAAAGGAAGCGCTGTGAAATCTGTCCTGGAAAGAAAGGAGAAATAGCGATTGATGGAAATGGACACCAGTTTGGACTCAGTTTGTCCCTCTGGATTGCAAAAGCTGACGGACCCCGAGCGCCGACGGACACCCGTCACCGGCGTCACGGCCCAAGGGATCGGAGCTGCGGCTGGCGGGGCTGGAAGCTCCATCCAGCAGCTCCGCTCCCGCCCCCAAACCTCGGGCTGGAGCGTGGGCTCTGGGACACAGCCCCGTGCTGGGGGGGCAGAGCCGCTGCTGGGGACATCGCTGTGTCCAGGGTATCCTTTGTGCCCCTCGTGCAGCTCCGGGCTCCCGAGGGCTCCCCGAGGGTTTCTGTGGCTGTCCCTCCTCCCCAGATCTGTCGGGTTTAATGCCCGAGCGCGGCAGCCCCGTGCCCTGTGGCAGCAGCCGGTGCCGGGACACAGCCCCGGGAGCTGCGCTAATGCCCGGCCGTGCCCAGGAGGGACTGAGGGGAGGGGACTTCATAAGGATCCCCCCGCGCCCCTGGCTGCGCACGGAAAGGTTCTTTAGCGCATGGGAGCGATGTTCCGGTGTTTCGGGGCTCGGCGGGGCCGAGGCGGCGGCAGCGCTCGCCGCGGGGCCCGGCCCGTGGGGGCGGCCGGGCTTGAAAAGTGCCCGAGGGCTGAGCGGAGCTGGTTGGGAACAACCCTCGAAACGCCCCCGGTGCCGCTTTTTTAGTCGCCGCGCAGCAGCCACTCCCGGTGTGGTTATTTTATAATTTTGTATTCTAATCTCTATATTTTATTCCATTCGCACTTTCCATCCCACTCCCTCCGCTGCGGCTCTTTCACCGCCGGGCTCCTCGCCGGTCTCTCGGTGCAGCTCCTTGAGTGCCACGGGCCGGCGGAGACGCCCCTCGGTGCGGCTCTTTGATGGGATTTTATTCTTTTCTCTGGGTTTTCTCTCGTTCCCCGCTCGCCCGTCCCGCGGAGCGACTCCTTCAGGGACCCGGGGCGGCACCGAGCCCTCGGGGCGGCTCCAAAGGGCCCCGCCCGCCGCCGCTCCCCGAGGCCTCCCCGCTGCTGCCGGGGATCGGACACCGCAGGCGGCCCCGGCCCCTTCCTCTTCTTCCTCTTCCTCCTCCTCCTCCTGCCGGGATTCAGCCCCCGCCGCCGCCCGGCTCCTTCTGCCGCTCCTGCCCGGCACGAAGCGGCGCTGCCGCTGACGGGGCCGGAGCGCGGCTGCCCCGCGACTGCCCCGCGCCTCAGGGCCGGGCCGGGGAGTGACCGCACGGGTGGGGAGGGACCCCCGCTGGCCAGGGCAGGGACTGACCCCATGGCAGGGACCCCCCGCTGCCCAGGGCAGGGACTGACCCCATGGGAGGGACCCCCCGCTGCCCAGGGCAGGGACTGACCCCATGGCAGGGACCCCGCGCCGGAGCAGGGAAGGATTCCTGTCCCCGAGGGGAAGCAGCGGCACGAACGGACCGGGACTCCCATCCCTTCTCCCTGCCCCGCTGGGCAGAGCAGGGACGGAGCCGGGGATAAAGTGAAGTCCGGGAAGGAGAAAGAGGTCGGGGGAAGGTCCTTTCCAGGGTTTATTTTAATCCTCACTCTCCTGTTCTGATTCGCTCAGTCCCAAACCCAGTTCATTTCCCCACGTCGGGGCTCTTGTGCCCGCGAGGGCGATCCCTGAGTGACCTCTCCCTGCCCTTATCCCGACCCACGAGGACTCGGATCTGTTCCAGTTCCGTGGAATTCACGGGGATTTGGGGCAGCTGGAGCGAAGCAGCTGGAAACCACAGCGGGCTCGAGAGGGACTAAAGCAGGGCACGAGCCGGGGCTGCCCCGAGGGAGCTCTCCCAACACGAACCTTCCTGGGGTCCTTCTACGGGAATTTTGGTGAATGTTTACATTCATCGTTCCAAAGCAGAGTCACAAGTGGAGCTGAGCTTTCAGCTTGAAATGAGGGAATCGAACGTGGGCGCGGGGACTTCTGTAACCTCAAGGTGTCACTTGATACTTTCGTTTCGGAAATATTCAGCCCCTCGGCAGCGATGTCTCTCCCAGTCCACCGGTTCCTGGCTCAGACCCGGCTCGGAGATTGAAGAAGAAATGCAAAGTCCCAACAGAATAAGCTCTGCCGTTATTTTCTTGTTTTCATAGTTCTGTTATGCTATCTTGTTGTATATTCTTTTTTTACTTTTATTTTTGCTTTTATTCTTTTTTTTTAATTTTTTTTCTTCTATTAAATTGTGTTTTTTCTCTATTTCCCCCACACAAAGCCTTTGTCTCCTTCCCGGAGGTTCGTGATGAGGTGCTGTACCACCGGTTCTCCCCCGGAAACCAACGAAATCAATCGAAATAATGATGGATTTTTGAACGCTTTCCTCTGCTGTTTCCAGAAGGTCCCGGCCGGGTCCTGCCGGGAGGGGCCTCAGGGCTTATTTGGGGCAAAAAACCTCTAGTTCTGGCGAGAAAATGTGAATGGAGGGGAGAGAAAATGAACGGTGGGGAGGAGCCCCCCAGCCCTCGGCTGTGCCCCGAAGGTGCTGCCAGCGGCTCCCCTGCTCCCACCCCCGGGCTGGGGGCGCGGAGCTGCCGCTGCTCCCCGGGAACGTCACGGGATAAAAACTCCATTCAAGCTTTTACAGCCGTGGCAGCGACGCTCAGCGTTCCTTGCACCTTCCATGGTCCTTGGACATCCCGTGTCCCTCGGCTGTTCCGTGTCCCCTGGCTGTTCCATGTTCGCCCAGTTTGTTCCCGCACGCTCCCAGCCGCTCCCAGCTGCTCCCGGTAGCCCTCAGTGTGGTCCCAGTTGCTCCCAGTGTGTCCCCTGTTACCCCAGTTCTGGTCCCAGTGGGTTCCAGTCCTGGTCCTGGTGTATCCCAGTGGGTCCCAGTCTGTCCCAGTCCATCCCAGCCTGTCCCACTCCGTCCTGGTTCCTTCCTGGCAGCCGCCGCCGTTTCCCGGATCCTGCCCCTCCCGCCCCCGGAGCTGCCGCCGGACGCCCCCCCAAGATGCTGACGGGGGTCGGGGGCTTCGTCCTCCTGCGCTGGGGCTCGGCCTCACCTGCGGAAGGAGGTGAGGAGGGGTCCCCGGGGGTCTTTTCCCCTCCTTGAAGTGCGTGTGACTCCCTCATGTCCCCCCCCCCCATGCCGGGGTCACCCCCTTTTCTCTCCCACAGCGCTCCTGACCCAGCTTCTGCTCCCCTCTGGGAGGGGCTTTGGGGAGCCACCCTGGGACCCCCTTGAATCCCCATTCCTGGGCACTGGGACCCCCCTGCACCCCCGTTCCCAGGTGTCCTCCTCTCCCAGCCCCTGGATCCCCTGTTTCCCTGACCCCGGGGACCCCCGCACCCCCATTCCCGGCCATCCCGGGGCACCTCAGCCCCAGGCCCCCCTTTCCTGGGAAACCCGAACTGGGCACGGGGCTCTGCAGCCGCTCCGGGATTTATGATCACCCAAAGGAAAGGCAGAGGAGAGGAGAGAGAGAGAGAGAAGGAGATTGGGAATCAGGGATCGGGGTCCCAGCGCCCAGTCCTGCCCCGCCGGGGGTGGGCCCCGCAGCCGCAGGACAAAATGGATCCGGCGGGTCCCGGTGCTCGCCCCGCTTCGGGCCGAACCCAGCGGGTTCCAGGCAGAGTTTGGCCGCAGGGCCCGGGAGTTCAGCCCAGCCCGGCCCGGGGGTCCCGCAGGGCGCGGCCGAGGAGGGTCCCGGGGGATGCCAGGAGGGGATCCAGGGGAATTCCCTGGAATTGCCCCGTCCCCTCCCCCCGCGCTCCCTCGGTCACTTTCGCGTCTCCGGCTCCCGACCTGCGCCGCCGGGGATCTGCCCGGCGACCGGTGACGTCACGAGCAGCTCAGGCTGCCATTGGCGGGCAGGAAAGAGCGGCGCCAATGGCGCGGCCGGAGGCGGCTCTGGGGGCGGGGCCGGGCTGGGGGCGGGCCGAGCGGAGCAGCGCGATGGCTCCAGCGCTGGGCCGGGG
>JACSVZ010001057.1:0-10732 GCA_014706295.1 Lycocorax pyrrhopterus obiensis | reverse complement strand
CTGTTATCAGGAGCCCAGAAAAGGATTGCTGCATCCCGCCCCAAAGAGATCTCTGCCCGAGGAGCCCACAAAAGAGTGTGGACAAAAGAGGAGGAACAGCTTCTGATTCAACTGGAGGTACAGTTTGGGGGAAACAGAAACATCAATAAATTAATTGCAGCCCACATTCCTTCAAAAACACCTAAGCAAATAAGTGACAAAAGAAGACTGTTACACAAGGGACCAGCTGTGGGCAGGGAAAAAGAGCCAGAGATGACTCATCAATCAGAAGATGATGAGGAGCAGCTGGGGAATGGGCCCCAGGAGGAGCAATTAATACTGGAGAGTGTGACATGCAGCCTCATTCACAGTCATCATTTGTAGATGCCACACATGAAACCTTTACATTTAAAGATGTTAAGATCCCAATATTTCATTTTAGAGGAGTCTCCTTCTGTTCCACAACCATGACCATAATTCTAACATACACAAACACATCAGATGTTATCCTTTGGATCTCTAAGCAGCAGGGACTTGGCTTCTCTACACTAATGTGAAAGGTTTCACAGTAGTTTGTAGAACCAGAGAATTATGCAATCATGGAATGCTTTGGCTTGGGAGGGACCTTAAAGCCCATGCAGTGCCACCCCCTGCCATGGGCAAGGAAACCTTCCACTACCCCAGGTAGCTCCAAGCCCCATCCAGGGGCATCCACAGCTTGTCTGGGCAATATGTGCCAGGGCGTCACCACCCTCACAGGGAGCAATTCCTTCCTAATAGCCCATCTAAGCCCTCCTAAATTGGAATATTCACCATAATTTCCTCTTGGAATTTCCCAGTTTAAATTGGAGCGATGTGAACCTTTCAGCCGCTTTTGAAACTGTATTCTAACAGCTCATCTCTGGAGTTTTTCCTTTGCCTCCTGAACCATGTGACTTCTCCTGTGTTTTGCTCTGCAATATAAAGGGGCAAATTATGGAATTCTTAACTATGGTGAAAGGAAAACCAATTTCCCAATGAGTCCAGAATTTTCACATCACACTTCTTCATCCTAAACTTAGTGTTGCACACGTCACATGTGCAAGAGCCTCTGCATTTTTCGGTGGGCCTTCTCTCCTGATTTTAGAAGAGAATTCTCCGGTGAGTGTGCAATTATCGGAGTTAATAGACCCAAAGAAAATCATGCTCTTGGATTTGTTTTGAACATTTTCCACAATTCTTTACAACTTGTAATTGTTTATAAATAAATTTTACCCTGCAATGATGCCTTCTACAATTTAACAGCTGTGCATGATGTGAAAACACACTTTTTTTAAGCTGTAGCACATCCACTGACTTCACTCTCCTGCCTGAGGAGAGTGCGGGCGCAGGAGGCCTTGGTTTCATTTGTTTCTGTTTCTTAATGTCCACATCTCCTTTAACTGGGAAGAAATTACTTTTCCTCAGTGGAGTCTGCCTGCCTGGGATGTGGAGGAGCGAGGTGGGGCTGGGCTGAGCCCTGGGCTGTCAGGCTCCCTGTGGTAGCGAGACACCATCTTAGAACCTATAAATCCATTTAATCTACCCCTGAATGACTAAGAACCACCACTTTGGGGTTAAGACATGGCTGGCAATTTATCCCAATGGGGCTGTGAACCTCCTTATTTTTCCTTCTAATGCAAGCCCAGCGAGTCCAGCCTGTGAAAACCACTCTGTAACAGAAACAACCACGTTCTGCCAGTGTCCTGCAGGAAGGTGGGAATGGGAACAGAAATTTGCCCACTGTGGTTTGCCTCAAGCACCTGTAACTACACCTGTGCCCATAAAAGCAGCAGGCAGTGAGGTGAAATATTCATAAGCATGTAAAGACCGACTCCTTTAGCCAGTGCCACTGTTAAGTCAAGCTTACAGTATCAGTTCAAATAACTTCAGAGCTGGCCCTAAGGGGATCCTGACCACAATCCCATCTAAACCCAGCTTCAGCCCAGACTCCACAGCAATTCACAGCATTTCAGCAGTTTGTACCTTTTATGTGATGAACCGCTTCTGGTATTCTTAGATAAAAGATACCACAAGGAAAAGGCACCCTTGAAAGGGTTTTCAGTGTTTAGCTGAAAATCACTTGGGAAAGGAAACCATTTGAATGAAACTAAAGCCTAAGAGACACTGAAATACTCCAGCCCTTTATGGGTATTTGGTCTCCAAGACTGGAGCAAGGCTGGTCCAAGATCAAACTCCTGAAATGCGCCTGTTGTGGACCTTGAGTCCTCATCACCAGCTGGTGATTTACACATAGGCTCACTCAGGCACAGGCAGAGAGGTGAAGACACTGGCACTAGAGAAGTGTCCTTTCTTAACATGATGCCTTCCCTGTGGCTTGTGTGGGGAAGCCTGTGCTGAGGGGTGCCTTGGAACAGGACTTCTCCTGTTTAGAACACCTGTAAATCACCAGCAATGCCATGGGCTGCATGGGCATAACCAGGAGAAGGATGTCTCTAAAGTGTGCCCTAAAAGTGTCTGCAGGAGATCTCTTATGAAAAGCTGATGAGACAGAGAGAGAGAGAGAAATCTCTAAGATATGTAAAGGGTTTCTGGATAACTTTAAAAATCAGGCATGACAATGAGCCTGGAAGTCACAGATGCCTTTTTACTCAGTGCTTCATAGGTAGCTGTTGTGATTTACTGTGAGGAAATCATGCAGCGCTTGACATCCCATTTTATTTGGAGCTGATTTATAACCACAAGCAGCCCAGAGCAGCTTTGGTCTTCATTCATGGAGCAGGATGACTTTGGTCACTTCCAGTTTCTACAGCATCTTTGTCAAAGCCGAGGCAGTTGTGCTTTTGTCTTTGCTGGTGTTCATTTGAATTTCCACACGTATTTTATGGCAGATTTTCACTGACAATTCTGACAATTATTCTTGCTGGAAGGGGACTAAGGAATGCATCTCTAGATTCCCTGCTGGGTGTTCATATAGAATCACTCCAGAGGAACAACAGGTACCACGCAAGGTGCTTTTACTCCAAGAAAAGCTGTCCAAGCTATTTGCTGGCTGATCCCTCATTTAAACTGACGATAAACTGTGGAAATAACTTAAATTATGATGCTGTCCCTTGCATTAGAAGTACATATGAGGTGTATAGTTTGCCTTGCTGCAGTGGATTTGTGACTTCTGGAGTCCAGGAGCAGTAGTTCATCCTGAAGAAATAAACAGGCCCTGGCAGTATTCCCCTGGGGATTTGTGCCATGAAATGAGGAATTTGATGTCTGTGTAGCCACAGAAATATGGAAGCTCACACTATGCTGCAGTGCAGGAGGACGCAAGTGCAGCCTGGAAGCTGAGCCTTTTGCTGGTGGCATGCAGCCAACCCAAGGAGCACCCAAGCAGCAGTTCCAGGTGGCCAAAAGCTGCTCCTGGCCAAGAGTGATACCACATTTTAACTGGTGTGGGGAAACTACTTTTTATTTGGGGACTGTTCCATATGTCTCCCCAAAAACCATCCAGCCTTTCCCTGTGTTTCAGCAGGCAGCTCACCTTTGCTGGCCTAGTTTCCCCCTTTATAAAGAGTATGCATTGAGAAGGTTGACTTGCTTGGATACATTTCTTGTGGGTCCACTTCAGGCTCAGAAATTCTTCAATTGAATGTATCTGGTTGCTTTTGGAGCTGAAATGCCCATTTTGCTCCCTGCAGTCTTCAGGGGCTGCCCAGGGAGGTTTCGGAGTCCCCATCCCTGGAGGTGTCCAAGGAAGGCCTGGACGTGGCACTCAGGGCTCTGGGCTGGGTGACACGGTGGGGATCGGGCACAGCTTGGACTTGATAATCTCAGAGATCTTTTCCAACCTTGAGGATTCTGTGACTCTGTGAGTCCATGATTTAACAGTGTCCCTACACATGCGGAGCTGTTGATCTTTAACGCTGATGTTCTACATCATCTGTGGGTATAAAATACCGTACCTGGTCAGCAGGGATGGCCGAGGTCTGTGGAAATCAGTGCCGAGGGGTTTATGCTGCTTTCCCCTTCCCAGCAGGGGGTTTTCATCTCCTCTCTGTGCTGCTGTTCTTGGGCTTTGGATTTGAGAGTGATCTTTGTTGAGCAGGATGTCCTGCCTAGTCACACTTTGGGTGTCACACTGCTCAGACACTCCAAGGTCCTTGCACCTTGTGCCAGGTGGTGCCATCACAGTGTCCCAAAGCCTCAGATGCTGTGTTCATGATGCTCATTGAAAAAGCTTCTATTTCAATGGAATGGAAGCTACTCTTAAGTCCATCTGGATTATGCACTTATCCTTTATGAATGTTTCAGGCTGATGCTTTTGGCACAGCTATGGCATATTCTGGTTTGTTTCTCTGAGCTTTGCACGGGCATTGCTGCTGCGACATTGTTGGAATCGAGTCAGCTGGAAATAGGTGTATTCCCTCTGCTGTTCCAAGGCCAGTTCTGACCTCAGGTGACCCTGCTGTGCTCAAATAGAGGTAGGCAGGACCTCTGTGCAGACCTTAGTCACAGAAAGAACCTAAACATCAAATGTATGTAAAAGACTCTAAGAATTGGGCAAAGATCCAAGGGGTTTTGCTCTACCAATCTCATTCTCCTTTTAAACAGAAGTAGCTTTTCGTAATGAAATGCAGCTTGTTTGTCCCTCATTGCCATCTTGTTTTCCCACAAATTGGCCGCTGGTACATGCAGCCAGCAGAAGGTGACTTTCCAGAAAGATGAACACTGGGTTTTCAGGCCTTCCAGGGTCCCTTTCTGTATTTAGCTCCCAAGGTTTCCAGTTTCCATGGAACTTGCTTTGACTGTAAGTTTTTGGATACTTGCTATAAAGCAGAACCCTTGCATGTGATGGTTGCATTCCAATATTCCTCCCTTGAAAGTCTCTGTTCAATAAAGCAACCTGATAGTGACTTTCTCCCTCCCACAGCTGCAAAATGAAATAAATTCCAGCCACATTTCCACTTTCAAGGACGCAGAACATAAGAGGACAAGTGGCAAAATTGTAAATGTGCTGCTTAATTGAAGTGTGGTATTTCTCTGAGCAAGCCTGGGATTTGGTGAGGCCTGACAGGTGTTTTATGGGCTCTGGTGTTCCCAGAGGTTCAGAGGAGCGCTGCTTGGACCAGGTTTTAACCATGTTTTCACCAGGTACTGAGAAGATGGTGCACTGGGATGCTGGAATAAATCCATTTCAGCTTTACATCATCTGTTTAAGGGATTTTACACCGTCAGCTGGTGCTGCTGAAGCTCTGCCTGTGTCACTTCGGCTTTTTTGTTTTGAAGGCTTCCTTGCACTCTTTAGCCCTTGTGACGTTCATTTTTCCAGGTGGCTGACACAGCCTGCCCAGCCAGATGGAGCCAGGTGGGATTTGACCTTCCCCCTGTGCAGACTGCCGCACCCACAGGCTCAGGAAAGCGCGATAGGAAAGCACAGCTCAGGTGACACAAGCTGGCCTGGGGTTCTTCCCTGAAAAAAGTGAAGTGGGCCTCACAAAAGCCTCATTTCTCAGGAGCACAGATGAAAGCAGCAGAATGGTTTCTGCCCAAACTTTGACTAACACAGTGCCCAAGAAAAGAAACCTGGTGGCTGGCAGGGAACTCCCGGAGACAGGCATTGTCTGTGGAGTTGAGAATTTCCCAGAGATGCCAGGAGAATGTGTTGCAAGACAGAGGCCTGAGGAATGGCTATCCCTAAATATGCAACTCTACTTAAAGCTTTAAAAATGACTTTACAAGGCTGTATTTTACATTTTCTCTGAATAGAATCCAGTTGTACCCTACAGGATCCATTTGATCGCTTTTTAATTCATTTCAATATATGGCTTTTTTGGACTGTGAATTGCATATATAAATCACTTTTGTTTTGGTCTTGGAGAAACCATACAGACCTCGTTTTCCTTCTTATTTAGTGTCTGTCATGATGCTACAGAAATACTCTGAAAAGGCAGAGAAGTGTTTGTCCTGGTGAAAGACAATCTATGCAGCACAGAAGGGATGGTGCTTGGCCCGGAAGCACCAGTCCTGGTGTCCTATCCAGATGCTTAATCCCTAAGGAGTCCTGGAAGGGTCCTGAGGCAGGAATTTGTGACCCTGATGGCTTTCATGTACCCCCACTCTGCCCGTGGGCCCAGGAGTCTCCTTTCAGCCAGCCCAGGGCCGTGCTCTTGCTGCTCCTCGTCTTCCCTGCGCTGCTCCTGGATGGGCCCTTTGGATGAGCTGAGACACAGGACTAGGTTGTCTTCCTCCCCACTGTCATTCCTGGAGCAGATGCCCAGGGCCTGGATTTACTGTCTCTGCCTAAGAACTGTATGTGTATGAAATCTGGATGTTCTTCACTCCACTTTTCTTTTCTCAGCAGGAAGAAAGGGAATCTCCCCACCTCTTATACCAGTGCCATTTCTTTCAAAGGATTCTTTGAAACCAACTCTTTTCCCATTTCATGTTTCTGTTTCTTTTACTGTTCACCTGAGTTTATCCGGTTCAGTATACAAGGACCAAATAGACAAAGAGTAAACAAAGTGCAAAACAAAGAAGAAGGATTGAGAATTGAGAGATATATCAACAAGTTAAGAATAAATCTCTGCAGGTCTTCCATGTGTTTTCCACAAACAGGCTGCTTTTGCAGCCTACAATCACTGCAAATGTTCAGGAAGGACAGGAGTAGAAAGCCAAAAACTCGTCCTAAATCTCTCCCACTCCCCTCTCCCATGTGATGGGGGAAGGAAGGAAGGAAGGAGGGAGGGAGGGAGGGGGGAGGGGAGGGAGGGAAGGGAGGAAGGAAGAAAGGGAGGAAGGGAGGAAGGGAGGAAGGAAGGAAGGAAGGAAGGAAGGAAGTGAGTTCAGTGGAGCAGCTGTAAGTTTCCTGGAGTCTTGGGATGAGTTTTGGGCCCCTCCCCAAGCAAGACCTTGAGGGGCTGGAGTGTGTGCAGAGAAGGGAAGGGATGGGAGCTGGGGAAGAGGCTGGAGAAGCAGTCTGATGAGCAGGGCCTGAGGGAGCTGCAGGGGCTGACATTGGAGAAGACCAGGATCAGAGAGGAATCTTCTCACTGTCTGCAACTCCCAGACAGGAGGGTGGAGCTGGTGCAGATCAGGCTCTGCTCCCAGGGAACAAGGGACAGGATAAGAAGAATTGGCCTCAAGTTGTGCCAGGAGAGCTTTAGATTGGGTATTAGGGCAAAGGGTCTCCTCTGAAAGGCTTGTCAAGCACTGGCACAGGCTGCCCATGGAATTGGGGCAATTGCCGTCCCTGCAGGCACTTAAGGAATGTGTGGATGTGGCACCTGGGGACATAGCGGACAAGGCGAGCTTGTCAGTGCCTCAGGTTTGTGCCCTCCGACTTGATGGCAGGATGAATGTGGGGCAGGACACAGTCCAGATGCTGGCAGCTGTGAGCTGACTGCAGCCGGACAGATGAGCCTTCCACTTGGGCTAGCACTGGTGCTGGCAGCTGAGCCACTGGCACCATGCCCCATTCCCCTACTGCAGAAGCCTTTTAGGCTCAAGCTGGGGCGGGCCAGGGGGGTCGGTGGCTCTCCCAGCTCTTGAGCACAAGGTGAGAAAAGAGAAAGGGTGTTACCCATCAAGCCCTTGAAACGACCCACGGTAAGAGAGGAAAGAGAGGGCAAAGGCACCATTTGGAGAGCGATCTAGGCAGCAGCCAGAGCGCACCACTCCAATGCACGTGTGCAACTTGGCAAATGCCACGTGTTTTCCTGGGGGGGAAAAGCTCCAAACAAAACACAAGCCAAACCCCAAACCATAGCAGGAATCTTTGAATTTGCTGCCATTTCTGGGTGAGAGAAGCTGCTGGGCAGTGCTGCTGGCCTCTTCTCTGCACACTCGTCGTCCCTGCTCGTCTCAGGGGTCTACAAAGGCAGAGGAAGGCTTCTTTCTGCTCTTGTCCGTGCTGCATGAAGCAGTGAGGAAGCACTTCAGCTGAGCTCTTGATCTCGCTACTTTTTTGGAGAGGGATGAAAGGAATAAGAGAAATCTGTCTTTCCAAAGACCGTGTGAATCTGCTTGTCGATAGGGCCAGGGACTCACAGATAGGGAAGGAACAAAAGATATTCTCCGTTCTAGAAAATGTTCCTGATTGGCACGCACTGTTGCTCAGCCAAGGCTGTGTTAAATTCCTGAACTTAGAGAAGAAGAACAAAGGCTTAACAGAGATAAGAATAGGGTTTGGTTATATATCTGTATCTAACACAACCAGAGGGTGCCTATTAGAGGGGGCCATAGAGAGGGTGATTTGGGAAGTCTGTACCTTCTGAGTACCTCAGGCAATGGGGGAAGGAAGAGGGGGATGCACCTGGAAATTAGGATCAAAAAAGAGGCTGCGCCACACAACAATTTGAGACACCCCATGAGAAATGTCCCGTGGCCTCTGCCTTTATTCCAATAAGACTACAAGACTGCTCTGTGTCTTTTCCAGACTAAACCTCGGGCGTTGTGAATTTTTTTCCGCACAGGGAGACGCCCTAATACTTCAGTGACCATTCTCAAGCTATTCTCTGGTGTCTGACCCATCAAGAAGCCCTGTGTCCTTGCTGCTGCACGCATCTCCCACGGCTCTCTGCCGGCCGCACACCGGAGCTCCCAGCTCTGGCTGGCAGGGCCTCAGCGCCCTGTGCCCTTTGGCCCCGCCGGCTGCGCCAGGCCCTGCCTGCTGCCCTGATGGTGGCACTCGTGGCCCCAGTGCTCTCCAAGGGCTTCTCCGGGGGCACCTTCCTGTGGCCTTTCAGTCCCTGCACGAAGCCCAGCCCAGACCTGCAGAGGGGCTGTTTCCAAGGGCCTGGAGGCACAGCCCCAGGGGCAGTGGCTTGCCACTGACAGAGGGTGGGCTTAGGCTGGAGATGTGGAAGAAATTCTGGGCTGGGAGGCTGCTGAGGCCCTGGCCCGCGCTGCCCACAGAAGCTGTGGCTGCCCCATGGCTGGCAGTGTTCCAGGCCAGCTTGGACGGGGCTTGGAGCAACCTGGCCTAGTGGAAGGTGTCCCTGCCCTTGGCAGCAGGCTTGGAACAAGACGATTTTTAAGGAGCCTCCCAAGCCAAGGCCGCCTGTGATTCTGTGACCACATGATCCCGGGGCAGCTGGGCTTCGTTTCTGCTTAGAACCAGTTCAGCACAGTAAGTTGGGTTGGGTTCAAGGAGACTGTTCACGAGCCCAGGTTGTCAGCGCCTGAGATTTACCAATGCTCTGGGTCTGGCTGAGATCAATCAAGTCTTGCACGCTCCAGATTCTGGAATATTGTTGTTTATTGAAGCAAGAACAAAGCAGTTTCTGGCCTTCCACTCATAAATGCACTAACTGTAGAGCATGAATAGATGTCCCAGCAGATAGCGCCACTATACAAGGCTTGACTTGTTTTTAAAAATAATATCATCTAGGTAATCTGTTCTATAGATGTAATAAATAGATCTATTTTATTAAAATCTTTCCAGACATAAATGCACTAAGAGCATTAATATGTGTCACAACAGATAGTGACACTAAATATGTCAGTTGTCCACTCACAGCCTTTCTGCAGGTCCTGTACAGGCCACTGTATGCGCTCCATTGCAATCCTTCCAATGTTATCTTCACCATCACCATCTTCTTCTTGGACTCCATTTGCAGCATCGTTGTTGTTTTCTGCATTTGCAGCCTCACGGACAACTTCATTTCCAACATCGTCTTCTTCATTTGCAGCAACATTGCCGACTTCCTGTACATTGCCATCATCATTGTTGTCTTCCTCCCGATTGGCCTCGTTGGCTTCTTCTTCTTCATTTCCAACATCATCTTCTTGGTTTGCATCCGCATTTCTGACCTCCTCTTCATTTGCAGCATCGTTTTCTTCTTCACGCTCCTCTCTCCTCAGGCTCCTTTTCCTCCAGATAAACCATAGGGCCAAGAGAAGGAGCAGGAGCCCAGCAAATACCCAGACCTGCCAGTGCTGCAAGGCAGACCACGACAGGTCTCCCCAGGCCCCTCCACTCTGCCTCAGCATAAGCCGCTCCACCTCCTGCTCCAGAAGAATCCTCTGCACTTCCTGGCGCATGGCATGCACCTCCATGCTCAGACACGTTGCCTCATCCAGAGCATCACCCGCGGGCTGCGGGTACTGGATAAGGCTTTGCAAGAGCAAGAGCCAGAATAGCCAGTGATCCATGGTCTGCAGGAGGATGGAGAGAAGGCCTTGAGTGGGGCGGGGAGGGAGGCAGCTGCCACTGGGGGCAGCAGGGACGGCAATCACAGGGGTCTGGGGCCAGGAAGGACAGGGCCCCAGACAGCTGGCAGGCAGCAAGGCCTGTCCCGCTGCCTCAGCAGCAGCGGCACCGTGCCCTGCCCAAGGCTCTCCCATGAGGGGCTGTCCCTGCATGCGGGGGAGAAGCCAGCCTCGGGTGCAGCGTTTCCACCCCAGCCCTCATCCCCAGCCCAGCCTCCCTGCCACGTGTGCACTCACCGCTTGCCCAAGCAATACAGGGCCAGTGTTACCTGCTGGCACCTTTTAGAGCTGCCTTCATTGTGACACGTCCCCCAGGATGTCACAGGTGTCACAGCACAGCCAGGCCAGCGCCACCCTTTGTCCCCAGCCCAGCTCAGCCACTCAGTGTAGCCTGAAGGAATCAAAGGCTGGGTACACACAAAGTGCAGAGCAAACTGCAGGTCAGGTAGGGGAAGGACTACAGGTGTGGTTTCTGTGAGAGCCTTCCAGAAGGGTTATAGCTGCAGCTTGAGAAGCTCTTCTGCAGACACAGTTTGCAGCGGAGTGGAAGTTCTAACTGTGGTGGGTCCAT
>JACSVZ010000632.1:0-16424 GCA_014706295.1 Lycocorax pyrrhopterus obiensis | reverse complement strand
GCCTTCCCTTCCCTTCCCTTCCCTCCCTTCCCTTCCCTTCCCTTCCCTTCCCTCCCTTCCCTTCCCTTCCCTTCCCTTCCCGCGCCTTCCCCTTCCCTTCCCTTCCCTTCCCTTCCCTTCCCTTCCTTCCCTTCCCTTCCTTCCCTTCCCTTCCTTCCTTCCCTTCCCTTCCCTTCCCTTCCCTTCCCTTCCTTCCCTTCCCTTCCTTCCCTTCCCGCGCCTTCCCGCGCCTTCCCGCGCCTTCCCTTCCCGCGCCTTCCCTTCCTTCCCTTCCCGCGCCTTCCGCGCCTTCCGCGCCTTCCCTTCCCTTCCTTCCCGCGCCTTCCCTTCCGCGCCCTTCCCTTCCCTTCCTTCCCTTCCCTTCCCTTCCTTCCCTTCCCTTCCCTTCCCTTCCCTTCCCTTCCTTCCCTTCCTTCCCTTCCCTTCCCTTCCCTTCCTTCCCTTCCCTTCCCTTCCCGCCCTTCCCTTCCCTTCCCGCCTTCCCTTCCCTTCCCTTCCCTTCGCCTTCCCTTCCCTTCCCTTCCCTCCCTTCCCGCCTTCCCGCCTTCCTTCCCTTCCCTTCCGCGCCTTCCCGCGCCTTCCCTTCCCTCCCTTCCCCTTCCCTTCCCTTCCCTTCCTTCCCTTCCTTCCCTTCCCTTCCCTTCCTTCCTTCCCTTCCTTCCTTCCCTTCCCTTCCCTTCCCTTCCCTTCCCTTCCCGCGCCTTCCCGCGCCTTCCCGCCTTCCCCCGCGCCTTCCCTTCCCTTCCCGCGCCTTCCCTTCCCGCGCCTTCCCTTCCCTTCCCCCCTTCCCTTCCCTTCCCTTCCCTTCCCTTCCCTTCCCTTCCCTTCCCTTCCCTTCCCTTCCCTTCCCTTCCCTTCCCTTCCCTTCCCTTCCCTTCCCTTCCTTCCCTTCCCTTCCCTTCCCTTCCCTTCCTTCCCTTCCCTCCCTTCCCTTCCCTTCCCTTCCCTTCCCTTCCCTTCCCTTCCCTTCCCTTCCCTTCCCTTCCCTTCCCTTCCCTTCCCGCGCCTTCCCTTCCCTTCCCTTCCTTCCCTTCCCTTCCCTTCCCGCGCCTTCCCTTCCCTTCCTTCCTTCCCTTCCCTTCCCTTCCTTCCCTTCCCTTCCCTTCCCTTCCCTTCCCTTCCCTTCCTTCCCTTCCTTCCTTCCCTTCCCTTCCCTTCCCTTCCCTTCCCTTCCCTTCCCCCTTCCTTCCCTTCCCTTCCCTTCCCTTCCCTTCCCTTCCCGCGCCTTCCTTCCCGCCTTCCCTTCCCTTCCCGCGCCTTCCCTTCCCGCCTTCCCGCGCCTTCCCTTCCCTTCCCTTCCCCCTTCCCTTCCCGCCCATTCCCTTCCCTTCCCGCGCCTTCCCTTCCCGCCCTTCCCTTCCCTTCCCTTCCCTTCCCTTCCCTTCCCTTCCCTTCCTTCCCTTCCCTTCCCTTCCCCCCTTCCCGCCTTCCCGCGCCTTCCCTTCCTTCCCTTCCCTTCCCTTCCCTTCCCTTCCCTTCCCTTCCCGCGCCTTCCCTTCCTTCCCTTCCCTTCCCTTCCCTTCCCTTCCCTTCCCTTCCCTTCCCTTCCCTTCCCTTCCTTCCCTTCCCTTCCCTTCCTTCCCTTCCCTTCCCTTCCCTTCCTTCCCTTCCCTTCCCTTCCCTTCCCTTCCCTTCCCTTCCCTTCCCTTCCCTTCCCTTCCCTTCTTCCCTTCCCTTCCCTTCCCTTCCCTTCCCTTCCCGCGCCTTCCCGCGCCTTCCCGCGCCTTCCCTTCCCTTCCCGCGCCTTCCCTTCCCGCGCCTTCCCGCGCCTTCCCTTCCCTTCCCTTCCTTCCCTTCCCTTCCCTTCCCTTCCTTCCCTTCCCTTCCCTTCCTTCCTTCCCTTCCCTTCCCTTCCCTTCCCTTCCCTTCCCGCCTCCCTTTCCCTTCGCCTTCCCATTTCCCTTCCCTTCCGCGCCTTCCCTTCCCTTCCCTTCCCTTCCCTTCCCTTCCCTTCCCTTCCCTTCCCTTCCCTTCCCTTCCCTTCCCTTCCCTTCCCTTCCCTCCTTCCCTTCCTTCCTTCCTTCCCTTCCCTTCCCTTCCCTTCCTTCCCTTCCTTCCCTTCCCTTCCCGCGCCTTCCCTTCCCTTCCTTCCTTCCCTTCCCTTCCCTTCCCTTCCCTTCCCTTCCTTCCCTTCCCTTCCCTTCCTTCCCTTCCCTTCCCTTCCCTTCCTTCCCTTCCCTTCCTTCCCTTCCCTTCCTTCCCTTCCCTTCCCTTCCTTCCCTTCCCGCCTTCCCTTCCCTTCCCGCGCCTTCCCTTCCTTCCCTTCCCTTCCCTTCCCTTCCCTTCCTTCCCTTCCTTCCCTTCCCTTCCCTTCCTTCCCTTCCCTTCCCTTCCCTTCCCTTCCCTTCCCTTCCCGCGCCTTCCCGCGCCTTCCCGCGCCTTCCCGCGCCTTCCTGCGCCTTCCTGCGCCCTTCCCTTCCTGCACTTCCCTTCCCTTCCCTTCCCTTCCCCTTCCCTTCCCTTCCCTTCCCTTCCCTTCCCTTCCCTTCCCTTCCCTTCCCTTCCCTTCCCTTTCCCTTCCCTTCCCTTCCCTTCCCTTCCCTTCCTTCCCTTCCCTTCCCTTCCCTTCCCTTCCCTTCCCTTCCCTTCCCTTCCCTTCCCTTCCCTTCCCTTCCCTTCCCGCGCCTTCCCTTCCCGCCCCTTCCCTTCCCTTCCCTTCCCCTTCCCTTCCCTTCCCTTCCCTTCCCTTCCCTTCCCTTCCCTTCCCTTCCCTTCCCTTCCCTTCCCTTCCCTTCCCTTCCCTTCCCTTCCCTTCCCTTCCCTTCCCTTCCCTTCCCTTCCCTTCCCTT
Organism: Lycocorax pyrrhopterus obiensis; assembly: GCA_014706295.1. Taxonomy (NCBI): domain Eukaryota; kingdom Metazoa; phylum Chordata; class Aves; order Passeriformes; family Paradisaeidae; genus Lycocorax; species Lycocorax pyrrhopterus. Next base: position 13,635 of record JACSVZ010000632.1, on the reverse strand, counting down.
CCCTTCCCTTCCCTTCCCTTCCCTTCCCTTCCCTTCCCTTCCCTTCCCTTCCCTTCCCTTCCCTTCCCTTCCCTTCCCTTCCCTTCCCGCACCTTCCCTTCCCGCACCTTCCCTTCCCGCACCTTCCCGCACCTTCCCTTCCCTTCCCGCACCTTCCCTTCCCTTCCCGCACCTTCCCTTCCCGCACCTTCCCTTTCCACGCCTTCCCTTCCCGCGCCTTCCCTTCCCTTCCCTTCCCGCGCCTTCCCTTCCCTTCCCGCGCCTTCCCTTCCCGCGCCTTCCCTTCCCGCGCCTTCCCGCGCCTTCCCGCGCCTTCCCTTCCTGCACCTTCCCTTCCCTTCCCGCGCCTTCCCTTCCCGCGCCTTCCCTTCCCGCGCCTTCCCTTCCCACCAGTCCAGGGAGCCTGTGGGGGATGGCCCTGCCGGGCCTGCGGGGTGGCCACGGCTGATCCGAGCCCGGGTCTCTGTTCCCTCTCCGGGAAGTTGTTGTATTTTGAGTTTTGGTTTTTTTCCCTGTTCTACCCTGTTTGGTTTTGGTGTTAATAAACAGTTTGGGTTTTTTTCCACTTTTCACTTACTGTGACCCACTTGTCTTATTGGTGGAGGAAAAGGGGAGGCCCTTTTCCCTTCGGAGGAGGGAAAAACTTCCTCCTGAAGTTTTTGTCTCAAAAACCGGGACACTAGGGCAGCCATTTACCAAAACAGATTGGCCTTAGACTATCTATTGGCCGAGGAAGGAGGGGTGTGTGGAAAATTCAATACATCAGATGGTTGCTTGCAGATAGATAATAATGGAGAGGCAGCGACATGGACTTAGCAAGAGAAATAAGAAAGATTGCACACGTACCTGTTCAGAAGTGGGAATCCATGTTAAACTGTGATTGGTGGGATAACTTATCTGGAGGAGCTTGGTGGAAATGATTGGGATTTATGAGATTATGCTCCTTAGCGGGACTCCTGTTTCTCCCCTGCCTTATACCCTGTTTTATTGGATTGATTACCAGTGTGGTACAAAACATGCAGTTGGGAACTATACCTACAGACCCAAACCAGTTTGTTGGGCCTCCTCAAAAGGTCATGGTCCTAAGAAGATACAACAAAATAGGAGACCCACTCGAGGAAGCACAACTGATATACAAAAGGTATGAACTAATGACACAGGCAAAGAATCCAACATACAGCTCAAGCCAAATCTAGTTTCAAAAATAAGAGGGGGAAATTGTTATATACAAGTTATTGAGAGTTGGCTTTTGCCGTATGTTGTATGGGTTATGAATTATATTCTGAGTTATAATATTAAATATGATGATATTTTCCTTGGGAAATATCAAGATAATGGTATATGTTAAAATGTTTAATGTTGTTAAAATAGTCCGGTTGTAAAGTAGGTTTTATAAGGGTTGTATGATTTTGTGTGCTGTAATGTCAGTTCTGTAAGTTTGCAATGGGACAAGCTGTTGCTAGCCAAACTTTGAAGACACAACCATAAAAGGAGTGGGATTCCATCCAATGAGGACCCTGACGACCACAGCAACAGAACTGCGCCTACTCCTAAAAGAGAGACAGGGGGAGAGACTATGCAAAACTGTAAATAAATATGCATAAGGCTGATGCAGTCACAGGGGTATAAAAGGTAGGATCACCATTTTGTGATTGAGCCTCTGGCACCTGGCCATGCTCCCAGCACTGTCCCTTTTGCTTTGCTGATTGTTATAGTTCTCAATAAAATTTTTAATAACTCATTTTTATATTGGATCTGGGTCATTCATAACACTTCCAAACAAATGTCATATTTGTATCTGCTCATTAATGAAGCATTATTGCCAATATGATCTCTGTATGTGTTCATTGGTGAAACGTGGATTTGCCTTTCTGTATTTGAAAACCGGACAAGGCCCCATCTGGCCTTGTTTGGGGGTGAAGGATCACAGTCAAGTCCCTTGGTTCCCCCTTGAGCCCTGGCCAGGCTTTGGGAGAAGCCAAAGAGGAGAAGGAAACCAGATGTTCCCACACTAGAAGTGCTGTCAGCTTGTTTGTTTGACAGTGTCAAAGCTGGGCCCTCTCACAGCGAGGGTGGAGCCTCGTTGCCTGCAAAGGTGGAGGCACTGCAGGAATTCCCAGTGTCCGGGATTGGCTCTGCAGTCCTTGGCTGGGACAGCTTCCCCCAGCTGATGTGTGGGTCTGGGTGATGGGAAAGTCTGAGTCTTTAGAAAGATCTGATGGATCTTTCTAAATCATTACAGGAAATCTTTGGTAGTGATGATTCGATGCATTGCTGAGCTTATCCTTTTGTAATTCTTTGCTAATGATTGTGTGCTTTGCTGAGCTTCCCCTTCTGTGATTCTTTGCATTACAATAAATGACACAGTTCCTTCAGTCGGTGTCTGTGTCTTTGGTGCTGACCCTGCTCACCGGCAAAACTGACACTGCAGCCCCATGGAACCAAAGGTGCCTTGTGACACTGCGGGGCCTCGTGTGACCAGGGGAGCCATGGTGACACTGTGGGGCCACATGGAACCAAGGGGCCATTGTGACACTGCAGGGCCCCATCCTGCCTGAGTGTTACCTGGGAAGACAAAACCCATCACTCCAAATGTCCCCCCTTCCTCCTTGTTCTCCCCCCTTTATGCACTGAGCACGATGTCCCGTGGTCTGGGATATCCCTGGGGTCAGTTGGGGTCATCTGTCCTGGCTGTGACCCCTCCCAAGCTCCCCCGCAGCCCCAGCCCCTCCCCAGCGTGGCCGGGCGAGGGGCAGGAAAGGCCTTGGCTCTGTGCAAGCTCAGCAAGAACAAAACCATCTCTGTGTGATCAACGCTGTGCTCAGCACAGACCCAAACACAGCCCCGAGAAAGCCCTGCAAGGAAATTCCCTCTGCCCCAGCCCACAGCAGCACCCCATGGCCATCCACCATCACCTCGGCTCCACGGGTTCCTTTCCATGCCCCCGGCCCTGGCCACGGGACCTTGGGCTGGTTGCCACGGTGTTGAGCTTTTGATGGGAAGCCCTTCCTTCACAGACCAGAGCAAAAGAGAGCAGAGGAGGCTGCTGTTCTGCTCAGTTCTTTATTTCACAGTCTCATAGCTTCTTGAAGGCAGAGTTCGAGGGGTTTACATGGTAATGCCGAACAGCAACAGCAGCAGCAGCAAAACAGCAGGCAGCAAACAGTTTCTTCTTCTAATTTTTTCTAACTAACTGACTACTAACTAACTCTTACAGAAGTGTGGATTATTTTTGTTAATTAACCAATGAAATTAACACACGATTCTAGGTTTTCTTTTTCTTAACCTATCCTGGTCTAATTCTAACAATCGTAAGCATTACATAGGTACTACACAGATTTGCGAATACAGTTTCTATCAGCTCTTACTGTTTATGTGAACACTATAGCTAAAAAATGGGAACAATTTCATTCTATCTATACTTCGTCTAAAATAATAGATCTAAAAATGTGAACAATATAGTTCTATCCATATTTTGTCTAAAATAAAGAACTCTATGAAAGAATGACACTGCCACAGCAAAAGGAACTATGCTCAAGGTCTCTGCTGCAGCTTTTTAATGATTAAGGCACTTAGCATGTATTTCTACTAGAAGTTAAAAAATCTATATTTCTCTTTCACTTTGGTATGACTTCATGTATCTCAGCTTGTCCAAAGGCTTCAATTCAACTCCTGTACTTTGGCTTTCCTCTGGGCCTGAGTCCAGAGGAGCTTTCACTCCAACATCTCCCCCTCCTGTTTGAACCATGTAGGACTCCTTTAACAGCATTGTTGATCATTTGCCGGATACATTGAAGCAAACAAGGCACCATTATTAACACAACTATGATGATTAATATATAGAAACCCATCTTTAAAAGCTCTTTTGCCCATGCTGGTAAATTCCATCCATCAAGCAAGTTATCTAACCAAGTTCCACTATCAACTCTAATCTTTGACACACCTTCTTTAAGTTGTTGAATACTCTTATGAATGGATTCTGAATGATCAGATAAATTCATACAACACATTCCTTCAAAATCTTCACACCCATGCCCATGTGCTAGTAAAAGGAAATCAATTGCAGCTCTGTTTTGCAGAGTTGCATGTCTGACATCTTTGGTATCGGTTAACATATCACTTAATGCAAGGAAGTAGCGTTGAACTCCTTACTCAGCCAACACCCTAGTCGATCTAATTGTTTCAGTGCTACTCCTGAAGCAAGTTGTGGTAAAAGAAGAGCTGCTGAGAGCCTTTTCATAGGACCCCAGGGCACAAAATTATCATTACAACCTGGCTGATATTGATGAATAAACCTTTTACTTCTATGTCTCATAAAAGCAAGCAGTTTTGCACTGGGTGTTAGCAAAGTAAGTTTTCCCACGCTACATGGTCCACCAGTGATGTGTGCTGGCATAGCAGGCCAAATTCTATCTCCACAAATGAAAAATACTCCACGTGGTAACTGAAAGGGAATATCATATACAGAATGAACTAAAGAAGTATAATTGCACCATAAGGTTTGATTTTTATATAAACTGTGATGAGGAGTAACATCCATAATTAAAGACTGATCCTTGTTTGTGTAATTAAATTTGACACAAAAGGTCATGTATGTAGAACCAAGGATCTCTAGTTCCTGAGGTTCAGAAGATGCCTTGGGAAGGTGAGGAACCCACCAGTCCCATGCATCCACTGGATTGTAGTAGTTCCACACATTCGTATTAACCAAAGGACCTTGAATAGCTTCATCAATTTCTATGGGAATTGGCCAAGCATCCACTGGCACACCAACCAAACAGGTAGAAAATGGTTTCTCAGGGTTGTAGTGGACAGGCATATGGTATCTAAACGTGATGCATTAGCTAAAGTCACCCAAACATTAGCTTTCGGCTGGTTAACTGGTAAATCTGCATAGCTGAAAGCAAGCAAAGCAAAAAAGCATAAGCATAATTTTCAATTAAGTTCCATATTCTTCTTACACTATCATCTAACAAAGAATTCTACAATACTATCAATTCCCACACCCAAAGTTCACAGTCTTTGCAGACAGAATGCAGGACGGCAGGCAGAGGTTGCGATCTCTGGACAATTCAGGTCTGTGTGCCTGCTTCTTTGCTTGTGGGGTTGTCAGCGTTCCTTCGTGCTTGATAGGGTTTCACGTTCTTCGCTGGAAGCCATCTAAGTTGACCGCCTGCAGAAACACAAGCAAAACCCTTTGCCCCACGTTATTAACGGAAATGACCTTCAATCTGCCCCTGTTTCTGGGTTTCTGATCAACACTGGAGGATTTTCTTTTTAACTTTGCTCTTGTACTGTTAGAGAAATGTCTGAAAATTGGTGGATCAGGCTCTACAAAAGAGCTGTTCAGAAAATTAAAGACATACAGAGCTTTACTCAACCTCATCTGTGGTGTTGCCTGTACCAACCCTCCTTTTTGCTGATCTAAAATACGTTTTAAAGGGTGATGTGTTCTTTCAACAATGGCTTGACTTGTGGGAGAGTAAGGAACACCAAAAGTGTGCTGAACTCCCCAATCCATTAGAAAATCAGCTAATTTCTTTGCGGTGTATGCAGGGCCATTGTCTCTTCTTATTTCTTGAGGAACCCCTAATGAAGCAAACGCTTGCAAAAAATGCTGACAGGTGTGACTGGCTGTCTCACCTGTATGTACTGAAGCGAAGGACTGCACCTGAAAAGGTATCCACTGATAAATGGATATTTTTAAATTCCCGAAGGACGGGTATTTGGTAATATCTGTCTGCCAATTTTGCAAGCTTTGCAATCCTTGCGGATTGACTGCTCCTGTTGAAACAGGAGGCTGTACAAATTGGCAGTCAGGACAGGCACTTATGATCGCTTTTGCCTGATCCCTAGAAAGACGAAACATTCGCATGAGTGCTTGCGCATTTTGATGAAAAAAAGCATGACTCACTTTTGCTTAGCACCCTTTTTTGCCCATCTCCTCTTGCATAGCCTTGTTGTTCTGCTGAATTGTTAGACTGAGGGCATCAAGGGTTTTTGCAAGTCTCTGGTCTATTATTTCTGACTGACTCCAACACCACGGCAGCCAACGTGGCCCAGGGCTCGGTGCCCGTTGTCCATGGCAGCAGTGCCTGGCCATGGGCCCTGAGTGCAGGTGACCGTGACAATCCCCATGGCAGCGGGCCCAGCGTTGGTGCCATGGCACCAAAGTGAGGAACAGGTCCCTGTGGCCGCTGCCGTGGCACCTGACGGCATCACCGAGTGTGGCTGCAATTGTAGCTGGCACCAAGCCCCGGCACCGCTCTGTCCTGAGGGTGCCATGGCAGCGAGGCAGCAACAGCTCTGCGTGCAAGTGGCCATGGAACCTGACTGCAGAGATGGGCCTGGGGTGGTTTCCAAGGAAACTGGGACTGATGAGGGTTGCCATGGCATCCAAACCCTGCAGTGGGGGCCAGTGAAGTGTCCATGGCCACAGTCCCTTGCAATGGCCCAGTGCAGGTTGGATGATGATCCACCCTCACAGCTGGCCCAGGGCAGGCCTGGACTGGTCTTGGTGGCAGCTTGGGCTTGGCACAGCCTTGAGGAGGGTGCCTGTTTTCAGTGGGGAAACTTAGGAATTTTAGATTGTTTAAAAAAAAAAAAAGAGGAAAACCCCTCTTTGGCTGAGTGCAGCCAGTTCTCCAAACAAGCAGGTCCCAGGTGAGTGAGAGAGGACAGGATGGGTTGGGAATGTGCAGCAAGGTTGTCCACACTGGGTCAGACCTCAAGGCACAGCTTCTCTGACCAGGCCTGACCTCCTTAGGAGAGACCCTGGATCAATATCAATCACAGAATGCTGCAATCACCTCTTCTCTAAAGAGAAATCTAATAAAGCACACCCTTTAAAATAAGAATGTGTATTTCTCAGAAGTTCTTCAAAATATTTCCCCATAACTTTAGTAGGAAACCTTCCTAATGAACTGCACCAGAGCAGAGGGAAATCAAGGCAGAGCCAGGGTTTGTCAGGACTTGCTTGATCCTAATGAGCCCCGTGGTGCATTGGAGCTGAGCCCTTGAACCTCAGGGCCTGAGAGGAGATTGCACAAACCTTTCCAGGAGTCAAAGGCAGAGGAAACACCCAAAGTGTCTCGAGGCATTGATGGGTCCCACTGAGGTCCATCCCCAACACAGGCTCCTCATGGACTCCTTGGAGGAGAGAATTGGAGGCCAGGATTGCAAAAAAACCACTCAGAGACTCAGTGTGGGAGGGAAAATCCAAAGTACCTCAAAAACCTTGAGTATCTGAGAGCATTAATGAGCCCCGCTGAGTGTCAATGCAAAGCACTCAAGGGTCGTTAAAGCCGATAATTGGAGGCCAGGATTGCACAAACCTCTCATAGAGTTGGTATCAAAAGGGAAACACCAAGTACGTTAAAAAAGAAGTACCCTGAAGCATTAATGAGCCCCACTGAGTGTTGTTACTGACAAAGGCTCTCAAGGGACTAATTAAAGCAGATAATTGGAGGCCAGGATTGCACAAAGCTCTCAGAGACTCCCAGGCAAAAGCCAAACCCAAAGTCCTTTGGAAAACCTGCAGTGCCTGGGAGCATTAAGGAGCCTCCAGGGCCATTCCTGACCAAGGCTCCCCAGGGACTCCTTCCAGCAGATCCTTGAGGCCACTGGGATGTGGGGGGATGCTGAGGGCAGGAGAAGGGGGTGACAGTGCCCAGCCTTGCTGGGGGCTGTGCCAGGAGGCCCCAGGGCCTCAGGACAAGGTGTCTCCTCACAGCCCTTGGTGGCACAGACGCTGCTGTGCCCCAGGGCACCAAGACTTGGCTTCTCTTTGTCCCCTCCTGTCATCACTGCCTCCAGTTCTCTGCTCTGACTGGAGCCTGGGGACACTTTCTCACTTGTCTCCCTCACTGGGAGTCATTAAAAGTAAAAGAAAGTTTGGTGTTCAATTCTGACTCAGAATTCTTGAGAGGTTTCTGCAAGTCCCTCTCAGGGACTGATGTTGAGGGCCTCAGCACCAAGCCCCGAGAGGGTCATTAAAGTCCTTGTGCTGTGTCTGTGCTGCTGAGCTGGGCCGGGCTCCTGGCACAGAGGCAGCTCCTGGCAAGCGGCAGCGCTGCAGAGAGACAGCTCTGGGCAGGAGCAGCTCCTGTGCACAGCCCAGCAGGGCTTGGGCACTGCCTGCAGCCAGCCCGGGCACAGCACAGAGGCACCCAGGGCTTCAAGTCAGCCGGGGCTGGGAGCACAGAGCAGAGCTCACTGAGGGCTCAGCAGAGGAGAAATGCTCCCAGCGTTGGAAACAGTCCTTGTCTGGCTGTGGGAAGAGAAGCTGCAGTTGCTGGAGGCATCTCCTGAAGCTGGCCCATGCCACAGCTTTTAGGAGCTTTCCGGAGGACTCTGAGAGCTGCTGCAGTTTGGGGGATGTGGCCCTAGGGCAGGCTGGGTGTCCCTGCTGCAGCAGCCGAGGCCCAGCACAAGGCAGCTCCTGTTGCCAGGCTCTGCTGCAGGGCTGAGCAGCCGGGGCTGCAGCCAGGGGTGCCCAGGGCTGTCCTGCAGAGCAGGGTCCTGCAGCCCAGGGCGCTGTGCTGGGGCAGGGACTCTGCTGCCTGCCAGGGGCAGCTCTCAGCCGGCCCGGGAGCTGCTGCCAGCGCTGGGGGAGAAGCTGTGCGGGGAAGGAGCGACCCTGAGCAGGGCAGGTGCTGCTGCTGAGAGCTGCTGGCTGGGGCAGGGCTTGCTCCCAGCTCCACACCAGCCTGGGCACAGCTCCGGAGGACACTTCCCAAAGAAGGTAAGCAGGAATTGCTGTAAGATCAGGAGCTTTCCTGAGCCTGTTTCAATTTCCTGCTTTGGAGCAGGGTGGGAAGGTTGGGGGATGAGAGAAGCAGAACAGGAGTTGTAATCCCAGAATCAAAGAACATTCTGAGTCTCTGCTATTGTCCTTGTTATTGTTATTGTTATTACTCCTCTGATATTGTCACTGTTATCTGGTGCTCTCAGGGAGGCTCTGGGATGTGCAGCAGCTGAGTCAGCACTGCCCTTGGGGATTCCTGCCAGGCAGGGCTGTCCATGGGCATGGGGTGTCCAAGCTTCCCTGTGCCCTGTGGGGCTGTGGGCACAGCAGTCCATGGGAAAGGGGATGAGCTGAGCCTCCCTCCCTGAGATACCATCATGGGCACAGCCGGGGCTCTCCTCGCTGTGTCCTCCCAAGCTCTGAGCTCCCTCCTGGGTGCAAATCTGTGCCAGAGCCTCTCGGAGTGCCCTGAATGTCCCCGGGGAAGTGCAGAGATGCCACAGCTGAGGAAATGCTGCTGGGTTTGCCAAGGGCACCGTGAAGTGTCCCTGGCAGAAGGGGGTGCTGAGACCTTGCTCAGAGACCTTTAGAGAGGGGAGACATTCAGGGATCCCTCTGCTCTGGGCAGGGTCTGGTTATCCCAGGGTGACCCAGGAGTGTGATTGTGCTCTGATTGCAGCCAAAGGGGCAAGCCCAGGGCAGTTGGGAACAAGCCCATGCAGCCCCTCAGCTTGCCCTCAGCCACAGAGAATCCTTTGCCTCTCACCTCTCTCAGTGGCAAACTGGGAGTGCAGCAGAATGCTGGGGATTTCTTTGACCTCAGAGAGCCAGGAATGATGTGTGGGTGGGAAAACATTTCCTAAAACTCACTCCTGCCATTCATGTCCTGTGGAACTGGAGAGTAAAAATGCTACCCAAGCCTTTCTAGGAGGGATCCACTGACAAATCCTGGACTATCCAGCCTTGTCCCTCTGCCACACAGCCACAAACCCAGGGCAGCGGGGCAGGGATGGCTCCTCGAGAGCCCCCACACACAGGCCTTGGCTGCTCCTGGCACACTCAGACAGCACAGCTGGAGCTCAGGCAGGGCCCTGGGTGAAGGTTTTCCCAGAGCAGGAACAAGGGTGGGTGAGTCCCAGCGGGACAGTCTGCAGGGAATGGCACAGGTTTGGCTCCAAGCAGCCTGTCCTGACTTGTCCCTGTCCTTTCTCCATGAACAGGTGCCATGGCCAGAGACAGCAAATGTCCAACAGCAGCTCCATCAGCCACTTTCTCCTGCTGGCATTCGCAGACACGCGGCAGCTGCAGCTCCTGCACCTCTGCCTCTTCCTGGGCATCTCGCTGGCTGCCGTCCTGGGCAATGGCCTCATCATCAGCGCCGTAGCCTGAGGCCACCACCTGCACACCCCCATGTTCTTCTTCCTGCTCACCCACGCCCTCACCGACCTGGGCTCCACCTGCACCACTGCCCCCAAAGCCATGCACAATTCCCTTTTGGGACACCAGAACCACGTCCTACACAGGAGGTGCTGCACAGCCTCTTTCTGTTTATCTTTTTCATTTCAGCAGAGTTTTCCCTCCTCGCCATCGTGTGCTACGACCGCTTCGTGTCCATCTGCAAACCCCTGCAAGAGGGGACCCTCCTGGGCAGCAGAGCTTGTGCCCACATGGCAGCAGCTGCCTGGGCCAGTGGCTTTCTCAATGCTCTGCTGCACACGGCCAATAAATTTTCCTTGCCCCCGTGCCAGAGCAATGCCCTGGGCCTGTTCTTGTGTGAAATCCCCCAGATCCTCAAGCTCTCCTGCTCACACTCCCACCTCAGGGAACTTGGGCTTATTGTTTTTTCCATCTGTTTAACTTTTGGTTGTTTTGTGTTTATTGTTTTCTCCTGTGTGCAGCTCTTCAGGGCTGTGCTGAGGATCCCCTCCGAGCAGGGCTGGCACAAAGCCTTTTCCATGTGCCTCCCTCGCCTGGCCGTGGTCTCCCTGTTCCTCAGCACTGGCTTTTTTGCCTGCCTGAAGCCCCCCTCCATCTCCTCCCCATCCCTGGATCTGGCACTGCCTGTTCTGTGCTCGGTGGTGCCTCCAGCCCTGAACCCCCCTCATCTACAGCCCGAGGAAGCAGGAGCTCAAGGATGCCCTGAGGAAAATGATGACTGGATGCTTTTCAGAAGCAAAACACTGCCTGTTTTCAGCTCCATAGCCTAAAGTGTAATCATTAGAGGCCCAGCCTGCCTTCTCAGGTTTTTTTGGTGGTGGTGCTTTTGGGGCTTTTTTTCTTCTCATGTTAATGTTGTACACAAAAGATTTTGTTATGCATCTTAGTCACTGTTTACATGCTGAATGTGACTGTTGACAGGCACTAAGGAGTTGTGTCAATAAGGAGTCTGCTCTGTGTGTATTCACATTAAATAAAGGACCCATCAGCAACTTCTCTGTTCAAGATCCCTTGGTTGAGTCCATCCCTGAAGTTGGATGGCAGGGCCAGTTTTGCAGGCGTGGAGGGGAAGAGTCCCAGCAGAGCAGCACAGCCAGGGAGCAGCAGAGCTTGGTCTTTTCAGAGCGCCTCTCTTATTACTTCCACTCTCTCCTTTGGAGCCGCTGTGATGGTGTGAGGCCAACAGCTCTGTCAGGGTGGTCCAAGTCCTGCTGCATGTCACAGGCAGGCACAGGCCATGGGCACTGCTGGGACCCAGCTGGGCTCCACCGCAGCAGTTCCATCAGCAAAGGGCGTCTCCTGAGGGCACTGCAGGAAGGCTTTGCTCTCCCTCCACAGTCACTCTCAGGAGCAGGCCCAAGGAACAGACTCTAAAGAGGCTCCTTGTGTTCCTTGTTCTCCCAGGGCTCAGTGGGATGAGATCAGGGTGCCCCAGTGTGGCCTTCAAGAGACTCAGGTCTGCTTCAGGTTTTGCTCGTCGGTGGCCAGTGCCCAGCAGATGGTGAATGGTCTGTGATGAACCTTCCTGGGGCTCTCCAGCTTGTGCCAGGGCTGATGGCAGGGGAATGTTCTTCTGGAGGGACTTGGGAGCTGCCAGGAGAACACAGGGGACCTGCAGGGACAGCGTGTGCCAGGGATCAGCAGTGAGTGGAGCTCACTGGGCACAGGCCTGTCCAGGGTGGGGTCACCCAGAGATAAAGGACTGAATGTTTCCTGTGAGCCATGAGAGCTCTGCAGCCCCAGGGGACACAGCAAGTACAGGGAAAGCAGTCTGGGCAGTGACTCATCTGACCCTCAGGGAACTTCCAGAGGAGGATCCAGGGCAGCCTCAGCCCATCTGCCAGCCCTGGGACAAGGCAGGTGCCTCTGAGCACCCTCCATGGCCACAGCAGAGCCTGTGTGGGAGGGGGTCAGTGCAGGGAGCGCCATCAGCTGCCTCTGTCTCTCAGCTGGAGCAGCAGAGCCCAGCAGAGGCAGCCCAGTGCCCCGGGCAGCGCAGCCCCCATGCTCTGCAGAGCAGCACCCCCAGCTCGGGGGCTGGGGGGAGCAGGGCAGAGGCTACAGCAACGGCTGCTCAGGCCAGCACAGACGTGTTCCCCCGGGAAAGGCTCTGTGGGCAGCTGGGACGTGCCAGGAGAAGAGCAGGAGCCCGTGTGCGTGCAGAGGAGCCCTGGCAAGAGGCTGCCCTGTCCCTGGGGCAGCAGGAGCTGCCTGAGGAGCCTCGGAGCCAACTCTCTGCTGCTGTGCTGGGCAGCGGGGCCCTGGGGCTGCAGGAGCTGCCCGAGCTGAGGATCCCCTGAGCATTCCAGACACGGAGTCACTGTCCCGGACCTCGAGTGCCTCCAGTTCCTGCTGCAGGGCCAGACAGGACTGGGCTTCTCTGCAGGGCTGGGGCAGGGGCAGGGAGCGGAAAACAATGGACCCTTGGTTATAAGAGTCCCCACGGTGTCAGAATGATCTCCATGGTTCCATGAGGCCTTGCAGTGTCACACTGGCCCCTTGGTTCCATTTGGCCCCACGGTGTCACTATGGTGCCCTTGGTTACGTGAGGCCCCACGGTGTCACAAGGCACCTTTGGTTCTATGGGGCCCGCAGTGTCTGTTTTGCCAGTGGGCAAAACAAAGACAAACAGCACCAAAGACATAGACTCCAAGTTCAGGAATAGTGTAATTTATTATAATGCAAAACTGCAAAAAATCACAAAAGGAGAGGCTCAGCAAAGCACGCAATCAATAGCAAAGAATTACAAAAGGAGAAGCCCAGCAATGCACCCAATCATCACTACCAAAGATTGCATAGAGTAATTAAGAAAGAGACAGCACCAGTTAGCCTCAGACCTTGCCATCATCCACATCCACACATCAGCTGGGGGAAGCTGTCACAGCCAAGGACTGGAGAGCCACTCCCGGACACTGGGAATTCCTGCAGGTGCATCCACCTTTGCAGGCAACAAGGCTCCAACCTCGCTGTGAGAGGGCCCAGCTTGTATAGTGTTGAACAAACAAGCTGACGTCACTTCTAGTGTGGGAACATCTTTCTTCATTCTCCTGTTTGGTTTCTCCCAAAGCCTGGCCAGGGCTCAAGGAGGAACCGAGGGAGTTAACTTTGATCCTAAACCCCCGAACAAGGCCAGATGGGGCCTTGTCCAGTTTCTAAATACAGAAAGGTAAATCCATGTTTCACTAATGAACAGATACATAGGACCATATTGCTAATAATGCTTTGTTAATGAGCAGATACGAATATGACATTTGTTTGGAAGTGTATAAACGACTCAGATCCAATATAAAAATGAGTTATTAAAATTTATTGAGAACTATAAAATCAGCAAAGCAAAAGGGACAGCGCTGGGAGCATGGCCAGGTGCCAGAGGCTCAATCACAAATGGTGATCCTACCTTTTATACCCCTGTGACTGCATCAGCCTTATGCATATTTATTTACAGTTTTGCA
>JACSVZ010000369.1:0-21303 GCA_014706295.1 Lycocorax pyrrhopterus obiensis | reverse complement strand
CGGGGGAGGGCGGGCCGCGGGGGCCACCCGCCCCAATGGCCGGCGCGCGCGCGCGCGTCATCGCCGCTGCGCCGGGGGGGGGCCCGAGGTGGCCACGCCCCAAAATGGCCCCGCCCCCGATGTCCCCTCAGCGGGGCGGGCTCGGGGGGCAATGGCTCCGCCCCCAGCATGGCCACGCCCACAAAGTGGCCTCTCCCCCGCCCGGCCCCGCCCCCGGCGTTCCCCTTAGAGGCGCTCGGCGGGCGCGGGGGGCGATGGCGGCGCCGCCGCCTTGGGGGTCCGGGCGGGTCCGGCCCCTGCCCACCCGCGGCTGGTACCTGTCCGCCCGCGAGCGGCGGGAGGAGGACGACGACGAGGAGGAGGAGGAGGACGGGGAGACCGCCCCGCTGCTGCCGCCGCCGCCGGGCAGCGTGCGTGTGAGGGGCGGCGGGGAGGGAGCGCCCTGCGGGGGCCGCGCTGGGTGCTGGGGAGAAGCTCGGGGAGCGCGGCCCGGGCGGGGAGCGCAGGCTCAAAGGTCGGGCGGGACGGGGCTGTGGGGGGCGGCTCCGGGGTGACAGCACTGGGGCGGGGGAGTCACCTGGAGGGGGGTGAATGAGCCTCTGGTCGCAGCGGTGCTCCTGGTCCCTTCGGTTCTGTGCTTGCTGAGCGCTTGGAAGTGCTGCCATGTGCCCTCGCTCTGTTGCGGGCGCGCAGGGAGAGCCTGCTCCGAGCCGTAAATCTTGCTGTGCTCGTTTGGCGCTCTGCTTCCACTGTGCTCACGGGTTGTGGGCGTCTTGAGATGCTTACGGGGCGGCGTCGCGCTGGTGTGTGTGCACAAGGGTTTGCGTGGTTTTAGAATGAGAAACGAGATTTTAGATTAAAGGAGGAAAAGTTGACTGTTGCCCCTCCCTTGAATTTCATTCTAGGAAAGATCAAAACACCTCTTCACTAACTGTGCTTTTTTTTTTTTGTCCTTTTCACCGAGTTCTTCAAGTCGTGGTTCTTCCTTTGCTTTCTCCGTCTTTAACTTAATGAATGCAATCATGGCAGTGGATACTTGGCTTATCCTATGCCATGGCCAACACAGGGATCATGGGGTTTAGGTAAGTTTTCAGTTTTACATATACTCATTTTTAAAGTCAGCTTGCAGTTGTAAATGGAACAAAACTTGATTACTAAGACTCCTGTGCAAATCTGAGGAAGAAATAATAGCTTGTGCCTTTCAGAATTGTTGATTAAGATCTTCCCCTTTTTGATTTAGTCATTCAGATCTGGCCTAACATAAGTCCTGTCCAGATGTTGCATTAAATTGCCACAGGGTGGCAATTTCTTGGCCATTACTTCTGATAGATTGAGATTTTCCTTTCAAAACTGTTATCTCCTTTAGTTCCAGGAATGGGCCTTGAGGAATAGGATGGATACATGGCTGGAAACCGTAAACCAGTTTGTCCTTTTCTTTGCACTTTTGCTTGTTGCAAATGCTACTCTGTGGGTAATGGGGTCAAAGTCACTGGAATTGTCCCTTTGTCACTTGGACCATTTCCTAAGCATTGGTTTCACTTCAGTGGAAGATCTGTGTTTATGTGCACACACAAACTCCCATGGTTATGTCCATTTTGTAATCCATATGTCAGGGAAACTTGGCAAGTATTGGGAAAATCAGAGACCACGTGAACCACAGTCAGCAGATCCAAGCCATAAAATGAGGAAATCTTGTAGCTAGTTCTTGCAAAAGTAGCATTCCTAAAGCTCGAAAGTGCATTGTACTGTAAAGTGCTTTAATTGTGAATATTTTGTGGTTTTTAGTATCTTGCTGCTGATTGTTGCCAGCCTTGCTTCTTACTCTGTGTTTCTTCTGCTCAGTTTGTGCACTCAGACTGGTAAGTGAAAACAATTTATCTAACAGTGAGCTCTGAAATATTTCCTCAGCTTTATCACAGAGACATGACCCAGTATAAAGATTACAGTTAACAGCATGTTAACAGTGGTGTCTGATTCACTGACCTTGAAATGTTTAATGTTTTTAACAATTACTATCTGCCATTTAAAAACAGGATTTTGAGACTTTTTATGCAAAGCCGATGCCAAACTGACTGGTTTCTAGATTTTTAATTTTTTTTTTCCAATGCCTCTCTTCTCTTTCCAGAGAGATCCTGTATTTCTGCAGTGAAATTATTTTGGTGCTGGCTGAACCTCACTACTTCAGTGTGTGATTTTCCTTTCAGCCAGTGCTTAAGAGCAATAAAATAGCAGCCTCTCATTCTCCTAGTAGTACATATATTTTTGTCTGTGGTTTGAAATGGGTACCTTTCAGGTTTTTTTTATCATATTGGATTATCATTATTCTTGTGGTGCTGTATAGATGCAGCTTATAGAGCTTTTTGATGCTGAATGAAAAGTCATGTTGCAGTCCTTGGAAACTGCACTGCTTTGAGACAGTTCAAACTGTACATTCTAATACCTGCAGTCAAATCTGCTCAGGTTTTAATTCCTGCTTCTTTTAATTGTTACTGAAACAACTGAGTCATTCCTTGACTTCTACACAAAGATCACGTTACAGCAGCAAGTCTCCCTGCTTATTGTTTCCCTCTCATCTGTTTTCCTCTCTTTTCAAAGGTGGTGGGAGAAAGCTTCTGCTTCTTTCCTCCTTGGTTTTGTTTTCTTTAGCTGCCTTTGGTCTCTCAGATGATTGCTTCCTGATTCTTAGATCTGCTGCTCCTGTCCCCACCTGTTGAGTGATCTTCTTCATACATTCTTAAAAAAACACCCCTCAGAGGTAGGGTTACTTTTATGGTTGGCTGCTTGATGATTTGGGATTAAGTCTTTGATAATTTTTTCTCCTTTTGGCGTGCTGGTTATTAGAAAGGAATCAGAACCTGAAACATGTAGCTAGAGAGATACATGAGAAGTGAAAAAAAATGGGAGACGTGAGGTAATTTTAATGGCCTTTTTAACCTCTTACTTCAGGCTGAAAAGTTCTGTATTTTATGGGCACTTAGTGGTATTAAGCTGTTGTCTAGTAAAAAGTAAATTAAAGAGATTCTTGCAAAAGAATTATGATGAGGGGTAGAACTAAGGATTTAAGTTTATTGAAGTAAGAAGAGTTTGGATGTTACAGGCTCAGAGGCCTGATATGCAAAAAGCGTTTAATTCCTCAGTTCTTGTCCAAAGGCAGCAGTCCACCTCAAGGAAGCATTTTGAAATGCAGACAGCTGAAGTGACAGATGAAGAATTTCTCTTGTCTGAAACGAATAATTAGTTACCACCTAAAGCTGACAGGTAGGACTTGCACCAGAACTATGTCTGGATAAGTTTGCTGGATTTTATGACCTCCTGTGTTTTGATTTTTTTTAAAAATAAGATTTATTTGAGATTATATTCCTATAATACCTGTCAGCTATTGAAGTCATTAAATGTTAGATAGCATTCCAAGTTTTCCTTGGAACAGTGTCTTTAAAAAGTGGGAAATACTACCTGTTGTACCTTGACAAAGTAAAATGTCTGCACGTGCTTGATTCCCAAAATAGGTAATTAATCTTCTTCTTTAAAAAAATCTGTATTAATTTGTAAACACTGTTACAGTATTAAACTTAATCCATGAAAACAAATTGGAAGGAAATCTCAGTATTTTTATATTAAAAATGAGCTAGAAAAATTTATAGAGTGGTGAAGAGAAACTGCTGAAAGTGTTTGTAAACTCTTACTTAGGAAAGAGCTGACCTATAAAACACCTTCTAAAAAGGAAGTTCAAATACTAATTCCATTTTAAACAGAGGCCAGGCATTAAGCACATATTAAGCACAGGCATTTAGTTGCAGTTCAAAAATAAAGAAATATCTTCAGTTACTCAGTTATGTTGGTCTGGACTTTGACAAAATCAAGTGATTTGTGTAGACCACAGGCTTAGCAAAAACAATATTCCCTGGTGTCAAGTGTTGGGCTGGTATTAGTTTAGTCAGTGCTTCTCCTGGTGTTAATTCAGTATGACCTGTGTTGTTTTGGGCTGATAAAGGCTAAGCTTCCTCTGTAAAGCAGAGGAATTGGGAATTTAAGTGGGATGCACTTTGAAGTTCTGTGGCTGTTTTTTTCTTTTCATGTTATGAGTGTGTCACAAATATTGCTGGTACTATGCTTGCCAATTTCCCTTCACAGTTAAAGGGATAATTTCCATGGACTGTTAGTAACAGGGTAAAAATTAAGCTAATCAGGCAGAACTTATTTATCTTTATATAAATTTGGCTTAATATTTTGCTCTATATATTCTTGAAATTACAGAAGTAATGTGATCAAGTAATAGGCCTTCCCAGTGTTCACAGGACTAAACTGATTACAGAAACAGTTACTATAGAAAATATTCAAAGGTTTCATATTGCTCTTTTGGTATTGTGTGGAGAATTTTGTTCTCTTTGCTGGTAACTCCTCATACATGTGTGCTATATATTTGTTACCATGTGGTAAAAACAACTTGCTCTTAAATATGTTTACTGTTTTACTGATTGTTTTTTTAATGGCAATGAAGATGGCTCTGTAAAATGCTTTTTTTTCCCCTTGTGATCAACTGCTTTATAAATAAAAATTAAGAAAAATATAGGGTAAAATCTAGTAAGACATATTTTTGTTTAATTATGTCTGTTAGAGATAGTCCAGGTTTATGCTGAGCAGTGACTCTGGCTCATTTAATTTTGTTATTTCATTTATATTGGCATAGTGTGCTGGTATGAGTAGTAGAGCAGAATGTGAAATATTGCCCATGAGAAAATTAATGAAGTTTTGTTGGGTTTGGTTTTTGTTTGGTTTTGTTTTGCTTTTTTCCCCTCTGGAGCACTGATCTGATTGTGTGCAGAACTTCAGTGAAATAAAACCACCTAAGCTTGGGCAAGTCTGAGGCTGCAGTCCTGTCATCTGATCTCTGTGGGGTGCCTGTGTCTCCCGCATCCTGTGTCATTTACTTCAGTGAATGGGGCTTCACTCAGGTGTGAAGGGCTGCCCCAGCAGCTCAGCTTGCAAGGCTGGGCCCTAAATTAAGATCTGACAGGAGCAGGAGCAGTTTTGTACCAAACAGAACCAAGGCAGAGAAACCAAGTGTCGTGACAATAGAATTCTGTGGGTTTGAGATTAATTTTACCCTCTGAGGCATTCACAGCTGTTTGATTATATCCCAAGAAAGTGAGTGGTATTTCTCAGAAAACTTTCATCTTTTTGATACTGCTTGAGTTTCTAATAACAAAATACAGAGTAACAATGAAAGGCTGTAATATGACTTCCTTCTCTCTGAGGAGGGATTGTTTTGAGTTACCAGCAAAAACAGAAGTGAGCTTCAGCTAAAACCCAGCAAAATTATACAGGAAACCACAGGCTGGTTTAATGTAATTATGTAAGTCGGGTGCAGGTAAGGGCAGGATTTTTATTTTGCTTTGGGTTTCCTTTTGGGGTTTTTTAATAATAGATTTCAACCAAAGAAGGTGTTTACCTTCAGCTCTCTTGAAAATAGATAGTGCCTAGTTCTTAAAAGCTGGAAAGATGGTGATGTTTGTATTTGTAGAAAGATGAAAATGTATCCTCTTTTGTCATCTTCATTTTAAAAAAACCTGCTCTTTTAAGGAATAACATACAGAAATATCTTATATCTAATTGTTGATGCTGATCTCATAATTCTTTACCTACAAAGAAAATCTTTGGGAGAAGGCAATTTGCCATTAATGTATTACTGTTATATTTTAGATATTGCAACTGCAAATACTAAATTGAGCTTCTGAAGAGTCTCTAAATGTTTGAGCATAGAGCTGTATTTTGTAGCAGGAGTACAGGTGAATGTAAAAGCTATTTTTAAATAAAAAATGCTATGAAATATTATTCTAATTCTGAATTTTATTAATTTAAAAAGGGGGGAAAGGCCCAAAAATAGAGCTTTCAAGCTTTTTAAGTTAGAGATACTTTAGCTATTTTTTTTCCCTTACCAACAGCTGTCACTTCTTATGAAGACCTTGGCCTGTTTGCATTTGGATCAACTGGAAAGGTGAATATTCATTTTTACCTCTGTTTTTTTTCTTGGTCTCATACTTCTAATGTGCAGATGTTCTTTGCATAATAAAGAGACATAAACGAAATAAGTACTGAAATTACTGGCACCGTAGTGTGCTGAAAAATCTGTTACATCCTGAAGCTTTTCACTTGGTTTCAGTTTGTGTCTGCTCTGGGGAAGTCCAACTTCAGTTAAATTGGCACTCCTTAAATGCAAGATTTTGTGCTGCTTTTCTGTCAGAGTGTTCATTTTAAGTTGTCTGCACAAGTCTGCTCACTGGCATTGTTGTCAGGTTGGCTCAAGGTTCAGATTTGATACAGTCCTACCTCTGTTGTAAAAATTTTAAGAGACAGGTAAGGGATTGATTTGCTGTTGGTATTTCAGCATTTAATAGGGATCTAAGATGAGGGATGGCTTTTCATGTCATTTCCACAATAGGAACAATTAAGAGTACATTTAATGCATGTTATTTGTTTCCTTTTGTTTAATAAGCTCTTCACATAAATGTTTCTTACTTGTTTTCTCTCATGATTTAGAAAAACCCAAAAAACCAAACCAACAAACAAAAGGAACCAAACAAAACCCCCATCAAACTAACCATTTCTGGTATAAGAGTAATCAGAATGTTAGCTATGATTTTTTTTGTAGGGTGTACTGAATCTTTTTCCTAACAGTGATGTTATGCAGTGATAGTGGGTGCACAGGAAATACTGAAACACTGCCTGTGAATACTGCACATTTAATGTTATGAATTCTGCGTTCCAGTTACACCTTACTGAAAGCAGGTTTTAGCACACACAAGTGTGATTTTAATGTTTTACTGAAACAGTGCAAATTTTTTAAAATTAGTTTGGCTTAACAGGCTAGAGACTGCTGTCTTATGTCTTAATGTCACTGAGAATTAAACCTGAGCTATCAGGTGTTTGTAAGACTTCCATGAGCATTAATAAGCAGATGAGTGTAGTCTGAGGATCAATAATTTACTGATCAAATTCAGAAGTGGTCGACCTCAAGAGATAATAAACCTTGATTAAAACAAGGTGTAGGATACAGTTACCTTTTACAGGAGCTGTTCTATACACATTAACCATTACTTGAAAAAGTCATAGAAATTTAGAGCCTAAGGAGAAACTAAAATGTGGCTTACTCTGCCTTTGTCCTGAAGCAGAGCTGAACATTCATAAACCATTCTTGGCAGATGTTTGTCTAATCTGTTATTTAAAAGCTTAAGTGAAGGAGATTTCACAGCTTCACATCGTAGTAAAAATGTGTTTTGTTTTTTTTAAGTTCTTCTTAATATACTTTTTCATAATTTTGAATTTGAGTCATCTGTGGTGAAAATTATCTGGCCTTTTATTTTCAGTGTGCATGGAGAGCACTGGAATATTTCTAAGTTGGGCAGCTGTTCTTTTGATAAAATAATCAAAGTTCACCAAGCTTTCCTGGTGAACTGATGTTTTCTGGAACAGTTGTCTGTCTCTTGAAGCATCTTTGATATTTACACACTTTTCTTAAAACTTGCCTGCAAAGCAGGCGTTGCTGCTTCTGATTGTGTTATCTCAGACTGTTTTCTCTTTGCAATCCAGTAACTCTTAAGTCGTGTATTTGAGATCTGCTTCCTGAATGCCTTGCTTTTAACTGATCTTGTTGATTTTTAGGCTTTTCGACTTCACCACAACCATTCGGAATTCTCATCTGTCCCTGAGCACATCTCACTTCAGTCAGGCACAGATGACTTTTTTTTTTTTGCTTTTCTTCTCTGCAGTAGTACTTCTCCCTCACACACAGGGGATGATACAGCCAGGCCAGTGTAGAACCTTGCTTGAACTGGCAGCTTAGTTTGACAGTAAACTATTGGTTAACTACTCTTGAAGTTGAGCAATTACTCAGCCTGGTGGTTTCCTTTCAAATGTATTTTTCTGAGATTTGTAAGAATGGAAATTTTCTGCTGTTGGAAGATTGCTGATTCTCCCTTTCCAAAGGTGGGAACTATTTGTTTCCATCTCTGGTAAATTCCAAGATATCATGTTTTTTATTTCCTTCCCTTGGTAACTTTTGAACTGACTTTGAATTAATTTAAAATCTGAAGTGATTTTTTTCAAAGAAACAGATTTCTACTTCTTCTCAGTACTGTAGCTTAATTTTTTTCCAAATTGACTTAATGACAACACTCATTTAGGAATGTCCTATATCAAGAAGACCAGTGGGTGGAAAGAAAACTGAACCTGATGATCATGGCATTTTAGAACTGAGCTCAAAAAAAAACACTGGAAAAACTTTATAGCACTTTTAGGGTTTCTTTTTTCAGTTGGAAGTTAATTTTTTTGGATTCAGACAAATATTTTAATAGCCTATGATCACTTTTGCTTCCATATCAGTCCAGTGTGAATAATCACAAGTGCTAAAGAAAAGTCTGTCTGGTTTGCAAGTTTAAAAAAACAATGACATTCCTGACAGTTAAAAATGTTCAGGAGTAAGGAAGTACACTTGAGCTTTTACAAATGTCTGCTGTCTATCTTTTCAGAGGTAAATTATCATTTTCATTTGTATTCACCTGATACCAGTTAGAATGCACTTATGTTTTCAGTGATTTAAAAAACCTTATCTTCTGCAGAACAAGCTTCACGGTATAATTACTCTTGCTTGTCTCAGAATAAAAATGTGATATTTTCAGGCAGAATTTTTGCTTCCATGTTAATTTTAGATTGTGCTGGTTCCCATGTGTTAAACTCCTCGCTAAGGAGAAGATCCCCTTCCTTTCCGGCCTAGTTATCACTGCTACATCTGGTGTGTTTAAGATGATACACATGTGGTTTATGCCTGCTATAGACATATGATTTGAGTTATCCTTACCCTTTCTAAAGAAGTCTATTTTTTATAGGTCCTTGTTGCAACTACAATAATTATCCAGAATATTGGAGGTAAGAGACTTCATATGCTCAATATTAACTTTGTGACAGGCTTCAAAGCTCCACGAACACCAAAGGCAATAATTAAAGTATTTTAAGAAACTGATTAAAAGACAGAAAACTTAAGGGAAAGGCTTTTGTGATCATGCTAAGCAGAAGGGCTGTAGTTGGAGGATAGATGGGGGAGTTCTGGGGGTTGGGTTGTCTGCCTGTTGCTGCATCCCAGGATGTGGAGCACGTCCATTAGAGCTGCACTGCTCATTGGAAGGAGCTCAGGAAGCAGCATCTCCTCTCTGCTGTTCTGTACATTTGTATCTGGTAGCTGCATTGTATCAGATCATGTGTTTTGGGTTTTGCGGCTGGAACCTGCTTATGCATTTTTAGTGATTTGTGTAGCAAGTGAATGTTTGCTTAGCCATGATGTTTCATATGTTCTGCATTAATGGGAGCTTTCTTTTTGTTAGCTCAATAACTTGTTTTTTGGGGAGTTGTTTATCTTCCTGACTTACATCATGTGGGCTATCCACTTACACTGTTCATATTTTGTCTTCCTTGGTGCATGGCAAAAAAATAACACTCCCTGTCTTTGTACTTAAACTATTACTCAGGTATGCTCACATACTTGACAGTCACTAAGTATTTAGAAATTATTTGTCTGAAAGTAGAACAATTTTAAGTCTAATAGAACAATTATAATTTTTCTTTTGTTGTAGATGTTTTGGATGCTTTCTTTTAATTGAGGGAATTATCTGAAAGCTCCCTCATCTGTCCCCTACCAACAAGAAGGATACCCATGTTCACATACATCAGCAGAAGGAAACAGCATTCCAGTGCTGTTCTTTGCTTTAAGATTACCTGTCAAGTCCAGACAATTCAATGATTGCTCTTTTTTGTCCCTGTGTAGACACCTAGAACTAGACCAAGTAACTGTGCTTTCATGATAAACTTGGAATATTTTCTTATACTAAAAGTTCCAATATAATAAAAGCTGCCCAACTGAAGTGGCTGTAAAAATCCAAGCATTAATTTTAGGCAGGAGTGACCATAACAATTCCAAGATGAAGGACTATTTATTCATACAGGTTTTAGAGGATGTTCTGTAGCAATGAACAAATCTTTTAATTTCCTTTCCCACTTGAGTGGACCTCTAAATAAACAGTATAAGAGAAGGAGGGATATACAGAGCAGGTTCTGGAGATTCTGGGATCATGTACAAGACTACTGTCAAAGGAAAACTGGCTCTGATTTCTTCCTCATCACAGTTCATAACCTTCTCTGTGCCGTTCTTAATAAAATTCAGCTCAGTAACTCTAGAGCCCCAAAGTGGTGCATGCTGCAGTCCAAGTCAGCCCCGTGTCAGGAACCAGCTCTGAATGTGACTGTACTGCAGGCTGACAGGCTCCTAAAAAAAATAAGAGATGAACAGTTCTCTTCACTTTTCACATGGCCTTGACTCTTAAAGAAGTGCATGGAAAGAAAAGAATTTTTCTTGTCTTTCTGGTCCTTCTGCAGATTTTAAATGGGAGTGGTGAAACTGTGGAGTGTAGTTTGTCCTGAATGAGATCTGTGCTGGGATTAAGTGTAAAACCTGGGCTCTGCCTGTCATGCTGGTTTATAATGTTCCCTTCTTTTTGTTTTTCTGTCTGGCTGAAGGAGCCAGAAACGCGGCCTGTTGGGCAGACATCCAGACTCTGTCAACATCTTTGATTTCAGAGTAAGGCTAAAAATAAAATTGTTTTCTGTTACCTCTTCCATCATCAGACCTGGGCACGTTGCATCATATGGTATTTTATTTCAGAAGTGATTAGAGAGCATGAGATAATGAAAGACGGCTTGTGATCAAGCAACTTTACCAGGGTTATTGTCACTATCTGCATCTAGTCTGGGCTTTTTTTAAAGTTTGCTCTGATCCCTTCTAAAAATAGTCTAAGTGCAGAAGTAATTTACATTAATTTGTGGTGAAGAGAGCGTTTGAGTAATCATTTTAATAGTTATGCTTTCCAATTTGTCATCTTTGGTTTTTTTTTAAAGAAAGCTTAATGTGCAAATTTGAATTTGACGTTCTAATTGCATACACTTAGGGATTTGTGTAGATAGGGGAATTGACTTTTTTTATTACTGAGATACCCGAGGGAAAAAAACCCCAAAATTTTTGTACAGCTGCAGGAAAGCACTGATTGGTCAAATTTGGAAATTAAAAGGCTAGAAAAAATTGATTTCAAGTACGTTGTAATTTTAACATGCATCTCTAACATGAGTGTTCAGCTTTTCCTGCAGATTTTTAATCGTCCCTTGGAAGGCATTTAATTAATCCAAGTAATACAAATCAAATTCCAAAATCCATTAAAGTAACGAGATTAATTAAGGATGCACCAGGATAATAAGTTAACTTTTCAACAGCCAAATGTAAATTAAAGTCATTTTAATACCATAACTTAAAAGACTTTATAGAATATGTAGAGCTTAGCGTGACTAAACTTGGCTAACATTTGCCTTGCCTTCCTTATGATGAGTATGTTCTTGTTCTTGCAATATAGGTACTTGTTAATGAAGGAAAACCAAGGGTTGAATGGGATGGCCAGTGCTACTAATTTTTACATTCCATTTCTCAGTATTTTGACCCAATCCAGCAGCCCTTTAAATGTAAACAACCAGCGCTTAGTTTCATGTGAACTGCCTTGTTCCCGAAAGGGCTGCTTGGTGTGTGTGGGTGCAAAGTGCACATGATGAAAAAGGGAACTGTCAAATTGCACCTCCCAGGCTGTTGAAGTTTCTTCATCCACTCCTTCCAGCCCTTTTCTGTCGCCCACATCTTTCCCTGGAGTGATCTTCCCGATGTCCATTTCTCACCTGCTGTGCAGAAGAGGATCTTGAAGGGTCCCAGATCGTGTCGGGTGCCCTCAAAGAAGGGAAGAGGGCCCTTGGGGAGTTGTAGGCCTGGAGGCACACAGGGAGAGAGGGAGGCTGCTATCGGAAATGCTGAGTTCCATGGCTCTGCTGGCTCTTGGTGTCATCCTTCCCAGGAGCAACTGCAGTTGGATGGATTCCCTGCTATTGTTTAATAGCGTTGTGCTTCTAGGAAGCGATGGATGAGGCACAGCGGGCCAAAGCCATGGCTGGGAATCCCACAGCCCTTCTCCCTCCCCTGCCAGGGAAGTTTTGTGAGCTTCCTAGGTGCTTCTGAAGCAGGGAGGAAGAAGGAAGGAAGGACGACAGCAATTTTTCCTTCTAGAATGTCCGCTTTGTGGATGTGACTGAAAGGGCAGTCCGCAGCTGTGTGCCCAGGAGAAAATCTTTAGGACTCCTAAAGCATGTGCAATAAAGTTAGAGAAGGGCTGATTTTAGGCAAGGCTGGTGGAAAACTGGAGACAAACACAATAAAGTATTGCACAAGAGCAGGTCTCAGCCCGTTGCCAGCACTAACAAATCCCCAGCGCTGAGGTCCAGCAGGAAGCATGCGGAGCTTTCCAGCGTGCTTCCCGGGGCTGGGGCTGCCGTCAGCTGAAGGTCACTGCTGGCTGAGATCCGCCTGAGCCCAGGGGGCCTGGTGCCTGTGACACACACCAACATCAGTCCAAACTGCTGAGAACAGGAGATGAATTATTCAAAATTTATTAGCAGTGGGCTTAAGTGCTGCAGTAGAACCTGCGGTACCACCATGTAGCTTAGGTGGTCTCTGCGAGGCATTCTTGCAATACATTTTTTTTTTCGATTTCTTCAGATAACCTGCCTTGGCTTGTACACGGGTGGCCACTGCAGTCATTCTTTGGAACTAAGCTTTCCAGACAGCTGTCTTAATTTTACGAAGAATTACTTGTTTTCTCATATACCCTTTAATTCAGTGTAATTTCTATAACTGGTGCTTTTTGATTTTTTTGTTTCTATATTGTGCAGTTAGCATGTCCTCAAAGGCACGAGGTTTTCTTTGTAAGAAGCAGCAATGAGGAAAAAAGCTCGTTCCCTATCCCTGGAGCCGTGTTTTACCCTCGGCACTGCCCGAATGTTGCAGGCAGCGACTGGAAGCGACAGGATTCGTTCCAATGGGTGATGCTGCTCTGCAGATTTTATGGCCTGTTAATACAGTCAAGGTGACAGACAATACACAGAGACCCTGCTGCGGGTGTGAGACACCCTGAATACGTATTTACAATCTCTTGGTTCGTGGTTTTTTCAAGCTTCCCGAAGTCAATCGAGAGGCGTAGGCACTGTGAAAAGCAGATATTTTTAAAAAAGCAGCACCACCCTCTGCTGGCCTGGCCCGGCCCCGCACACACCCTGGGCCGCTTTCCCGGGAGAGCTGCCGGCAGCCCGGCGCCTCGGGAGCCTCCAGCCTTCTCCTGCTTCTCTACATCCCCTCCCCTTTGTTTTTCTGCCAGGTAAACAATGAAATATTTAACTAACCTCCCCCCATGCAAATATATATATATGTGTGCTTTCTGTGAGTGCCTGCTTAGAGATGCTGTGCAGAGACTAAAAAGACTCTTTTATCAAGTTAATTGGGCATTTTTTAATTGCAAATTATTTTCTTTTGTGTTTTTCTTTTTTTTTCTTCTCCCCTCCCAAGTTCATCCATTCTGCAGTTTAGTTCTAAACATATTTACAAAATCTGCTTCAAATTTAAGTAAAGCAACTATTTTTTCAGACTGAGGGGGTGGATGAGAATTACCTTTGTGTAATCAGCAAGAACAATACTCCAGAAACTTTGAAAATAAATGAATGGTGCAAGTCATGGAGGAATAAAATAAAATACAGCTTGTTACATGCTGAGACCTGCATCCTTAATACCTTAAGAAATTACTGAGGTTCCTTTAAGTATGGGAAATCTAATTCTGTTTTCAAACAAACTCAAATGTTTGTTTTCACAGCACGGTTTACTTTTGACCTGAAAGCCTAATTATCCTGACTGATTCAAAGTGAGGATTTCCAGTGCAGAGCTGCCTTAATTAAGGGCAGGTTTGTCAGCTCCTGTACTAATTTAACAATTGATGACCCATGCTCCTGTGTTTTCCTATTGCAGTGAATGGTTCTTGGAAGGTTTGCTATGGTAAAGAATATTAAGCTTGCTTTAAATAATAGAAAAAAAAAAGACTTCTCAACCTGCAGCTGTACTACAGAATGGAATATGTGATGAACTGTGTAGGAAACTTTTCTATTCTTTTAGCATAAATGTACATAAATAATTGAACTAATGAAGTTTTGTCAAAATAAATCTGCTGCCTGTGTGTTCCGTGTAGAATAAGAAGGAATTTTTGTTTGTTTTTTAAGCTTGCCATAGTTAAGTTCCAGACTAATTCAGGTAAAAGCTAAAGGTAGAAGGAAAAGGGAAGCAAGGGAGCAGAAATTCATCAGGATGAGTCTCCATAACAGGAAGACAAGCAAAGAAGTTGACAACCTGTTTCAGTTCTTGGAATTTCTCCATATGAACAAGGATAACATCTTCTGTCACACACTGCATTCTACATCTACATTTAAAACCAGATAAATTATCCCAACATTTATTTTTAAGCTTCCACCAAGAGGAAATATTAAAAACAGTACCCGCCCTGTCTTCTCCAGTGGGAAGTTTGGAGGGGAACTTGTTTCCATCTTTGCACAGTGTTTAAAAATGCAGGATATCTTTATAGGGCTCTAATATGATCATCTACAGTGGCAGATGAGGAAAAACTAACCAGAAGACTTAATCAGTTCTTTCAAAGAACTGATTTGAAGGGATTTATCACCATGAATTCTGTGTTTACATATAAGTTTATTGTACATTCAGAGCATCATTGCTGTGGACTTCAGCACTTGTTCTCTTTTTGGGTAGGATAATAAGAAGTTACACTTCTGTTTTTTGCTGTTAACCAAACAGCCACCCACATATTTTAAGATTAGGCTGCCTCAGAAGAGGTATTTTGAGGACTATTTAAAAAACAACCTTTTCTCTAGTAACTGTTTTTTCATGTAGGGGCACATATGCTCAGTGTTAAACAATATTGTAGCACAGCAAAGACATTCTGAATAACATATGCATGGTGTGTGTATTTATAGAGAGTCACAGCTCATGGTGGCACTGCAGGCTGTAGTAATGGAAGTGTAAAGCAAGTACCCTATTTTATATTTTAATAAACTTTTTATTTTTTCTGTGAAAGAGCTAATACCAAGTTTTCAGAACATGGCAAAGTGATAGGTATTTTAAGAGCAGTATTTCTTGCTGCTTTCAACACAGTGCAAGTCTACTGAATAATGAACTATTAATATTCTGATTTCTTCTGAGTTCTGGTGTGTCAAGGCCTGTTGAGAAGTTCAGAACTGCTTAGTTCTCTATCAAGTAGCTCTTGGTGCATACTGAAAATTACCTAAAAGTAACTTAATACATGTAAATTCAGGACCTGAAAGTTGGGAGGTGACCACGTGAAGGTTGCTCACGTAGTTCTAGTTCAGCTCTTGTGGCATCCCGCTGTTGCTGCAGCCTCAGACCGTGCCATCACACACCATTTGTTCTGCAGGAAACCTGTCTCCCTCAGTGCTGGAGCAGGTGTCTCGTGTCAGTATTGCCAAGTGGGGTAAATCAGAGCAGGAGGGTGTGCTTTTTGTTGTGTTCACTTGTGTCACAGTTGAGTCTCGTGCCCGTGTAATCTCTTCCTTCCGTCGCACGTTGAGGCTGCCAGGGAGAGCTGACATTTAATTTGTACAGCGCAACCTGACGTGGCTTTGGTCACAGGGGGGTGTCAGGGAAGTGAGGTACAAGTTGGTATTTGGAGCAAAGGATATGTGACTTTTTGTTTGTTGTATTTTATGCTCTTGATTCCTCAAGCAGAAAAAGACTGTCATTTTGTTTCAGTTTTTCTTGTTTTAGTTTCATCTTTACAAAACACAAACAAAACAAACCAGTTCTTTGCTCATTCTGTAGTGTGCTGCAGAGTTACACAGTGATGTTATCTTCATGCCAAAAAATCTACAGGGAGTTGTTTCTCCTGAGGAGAATTAAAACTGTGTTTGCAAATAAACTAAAAGCAGGAATTGGCTTTTTAAACTGTATTAAGCATGGGCATCCTGCTCAGATTCATGTACAAGATTCAGGTCTTGTTTAATCATCAGGATATTAAATAAAATTATTTATTATTCATTACTCAACTTGTAGAACAAACAAGAGATTATAAACAGGGGGGAAATAAATCCTACTGCGTGAGATTGTTTTCCCATATGCCCAGAGAAAGGAAGAAAGATGCATACAAATGTTCAGCGTGCACAAGTTCCTTGGTGCAGGACTGGCTCCCTCCTTAGAGTGGAATTCAGTGAAATAGGACTCCTCTCAAAAACAAAGAGTGAGCAACAAAGGATAAGTGATCAAGTGATTAGCCAGAAGGCTAATAGGAATGCAAGGGCAGAGTGACAGATTGCATATTGGAGGAAATCTGATCTGGAAATTAATTTGAAGGTTTCTGCAGTGGAGACTGCAAAGAACTAGTTTTAAAATCTCTGAAGGAACATAAATATATGAAAATTCTGACTTGCTTGTGTATAAAGAATTGTATCATACGGGGAGAAGGCTAATGCATAAATAAGGTGAATTGCATTTAGAGGAATTTTTCCTTTCCCTCCTCCCCCCACTTAGTTTTTTTAAAATTTGAGTGAAATATGCATCTGCCTGCAACTTAGTGTGAAAAATTGGGTTAATTTACTTACAAATTCTAGTGACTTAGAATATGCATGCTGTAATTTTCTTCTGGTTGAACCTACATTCTGTTGCAGGAGAGTAAATCAGGACAGCAGATAAATACCCCAGCACACACAATCAACAGCTACATGTCACTAAATATACATGAATATTGGAAAAACCAGAGCTTTTAATTATGAAGAAGTGAATGTTTCCTTATTTAGTGACTTACCAAATGGGTTTTAATTTAACCTTGCGGGTAGGTAGATGTCACTTTGTATTAATAGAATTTTCTTTCTTTGTAGGGACCACCTTACCCTTTCTTCAAAATTTAACAGTAACTGCTGTAGGACAGCAGTGTCTGAGTCCACACATCTTTTCTTTAAGATTCAACAGCATTC
Organism: Lycocorax pyrrhopterus obiensis; assembly: GCA_014706295.1. Lineage (NCBI taxonomy): Eukaryota > Metazoa > Chordata > Aves > Passeriformes > Paradisaeidae > Lycocorax > Lycocorax pyrrhopterus. Next base: position 4,353 of record JACSVZ010000369.1, on the reverse strand, counting down.
CTTAAATAAAAAAACCCCACAACTTATTCAAAATATCATCTTGTGAAGTTTGTTTCTTTACATTTTCAAAATATATGTTTTAATTTTAAAGCATGAATAAATGTACTGTGGTAAAATTTTAAAGATTTACTAAATACAGAGCAGTAGAATTTGAGTACAACAGATGAGTTTTTCTCAAGGATTGAATGTAAACTAAGCTTTTTTATGACATGTTACTAAAATTACTTGCTGCTGCTGGATGGAAATTAGTTCATGTAGGCTTTGATGCTCGTTGGAACTGTTTGTAAAGCTTGATTTTTCTGAGTAATTCTCTGCTGGTTACATGAAAAAGCGACATGAACGGTGTGTGAAGGTATCAGACAAGTATAAATTGGGATTTAAAACCCTCTCATTCGTGCCTTTGATCACTTTATTTAGTGAAGGAGAAAAGTGACGCTGTGAAGGAGCTTTTGATTTCCAGGTGTGCGTCATTGCTTTCTGCTGAATAGAATTAAACACTTAATTTTCAAGTCAGCACTCCTGTAAGAGTAGCTAATAATTTCTCTTCTGCTTCACAGTTCCTGTACAGTTCTGCACTTGATATTATTGTTGGGATCTTGTTGGTGATGGATTTATCTTGAGAAGCAGGGATCTGTCATGATAACTGTCTTAGCTCTGAGGACCAAACCTTGCAGTATATAAAAAACCCTTTCAAGTCCTATTCTTGTGTTTGAATTTCTGTCTTGTATTTATTTAGTATAACAGCAATTGAAGAACTATGAAAACAGAGTCTTTAAAAACCCTATTGTGTTGAGAGAAACAAATATTATTTACTCTCATCATGAATAATGTCTCATAAAAGAGGGAAGGAGGAGTGCTGCAGCGTGTAGTCTGTCTCTAGCTGTAGGTCTCTAATTCCCAGGTAGAAGGGCAGGCCTATATATTATATTATTTTGCCTTTTAGTCCTTTGGATTATGTTTTCCTTGTTTCAAGACTCACATTGTAAACAGTCTCTTTGGAGGCTTTAGCTGACATCATGCAATACTTGCAGCTATTTTAAAGGAAGTATATTAGAAAATAAATTTCTGGTTCTGGTGCCGCGGTGTCTCACACAGAGCTGAGATGTTCCAGGCGTACCCAGCCGGGTCAGCCGTGCTGGCTGAGATGCTGCTGTTCCTCTGCTAAATCTGTCCTGCTTCTGTTTGCAGCCATGTCATCTTATCTGTTGATTGTGAAAGTCTGAACTCCTGGGGCTGTTGCAGGCTTTTGAGTGGAGCCGAGAGTGGGTAAGGAAAATGCTTGGTACCTTCTGTGTTTGTCTTGAAGAAAAAAGGGGTTCAGCACTGGCTGAAGGACCATGGGTACTGGCACTTCTCCTGATCTCACATGTGAAAATAAATAGTCATTTACACGAGTTGTTGGAATATGAATGTATTTGGCAAGTGCCAGTCTTGCAGCAGCACACACACACAGAGCGTGATTCTTTCCTCACGGCGATTTCCCATCCGACGACCTTAAAGTCAGTGGCAAAACTCCATCTACAGGAATCTCCCTTCCTGTAATATTTTAAAAGGGGAAGCAGGAAGGTACTGGAAGGAGAGGAGAAGAAACATTTCCACTGCTGTCATGTTATCGCTTCACATAATTCAAAATCACAGTACAAAAAATGGCAGGCATTTAATATTGAATACTTTTTTGTCTTGCTCTAGTAATTGGACTTGTCTTGGGAAAATGCCAGGTTTCCAGACTTGGTTTATAATTCCTAAACTTGGCTCCCAGTAAAGAAGTTATTTTTCAACAGTTTAGCTGTAAAGCTGTTTGTACGGAGTGTGTCCCTCACATTTCCATCAGAACTGTCACAAGAAATCTGTGCCTCGTGCTAAGGCAAACACTGCAGCTTCAGCACTGAAATATCTTGTTTGAGTTGTTCCAGTGCTGCTGTCATTCGCAATGGTGTATCTTGGACTGCATTACAGCTGTTTTTCCAAACTGCTATTTCAGATGTTTTCAGCTCAAAACTTGCTCTGGATTGAAATGTGGTGAAATTGTCTCAAGGCTGTGTGATGGTTGTATTATTCCTGAACGATTGTGGGGAATTTTAAGTGGGAAATCAGTTTGTTAAAGGTACTTTAGTTGATTTTCTATTTTATCACTTACAGCTTCTGGATTTTATAATGAGTTTGAAAAATTAAATGTGGCTATAATCTTGCTTTCTTTCTGCCCTCCTGGCCCTCACAGTTTTAGTAAGGTTTTTTGTCAGTTTTTTTTTTTTTTCCTAAACTATTACATTTTATGTATATATGTTATTTTTAGTCTACTAATGTATCTTTTCCAGCTGCAGTAGTCATCAGCTTTTCATTTGGGTGCTGTAACCTTCTTCTTCAAGCTCATACATCAGCCTCACTCTCCATACACAGTGGTGTTGAGCTGCTTCTGTATCTGCTGCATGTATTCCAATCTGTCCAGCCCCGAATTTAGCGTCTAACTAACATCTCTTACTGCTGGTTTTAATTTTATGTCAGCTCTGTCTATGCAAAGTGACTTTTCTTTCAGCAGAGATACACTTTGAAACAAACAGCTTAGGAAAACTCCTTGTGGGTAGAACGTGGAGGTCCCGTGCGCTGCTCAGAGGGTTGTTCTGTCTGGAAAAGGCGCTGCCTGTGGGATAATGCTCCCAACAGCTTTGTCTGTCCAGGTCCTACCTCAGATCTCCTGGATGTGAGCACACAGAAAGGTTACAGTGTTGAAGTGTTTATTACCAATCACCTGAGCTGTTGTAATCCTCAGTGATCTGCCAGCTCTGCCAGCACCCACGCTTCTTCCTTAGCTGAAATTACAATTTGAGATGGGAATGAAGTTCAGCTTTGCATTTAGAAAGAGCTGAGATTGTCCACAGGAATCCTAACCACAGCTCCAGTGGTTAGGTGATTGGCAGCCTGGTCTCATCCAGTTTCTGCCTCTGTTAATTGTAGTTCTTGCATCAATCAATGTTTATTTAACACAATTTCCCTCCTCTAGTATTTGTGCAAGCAAATTGTTCAAGTGCAGTGGTCAAGCAGTATTCCAGGAACAGGCACACATGCATGCCCACATGTATATTTAATTTCTTTGCCATATTAATGGCCATGGTAGATCATAATCTTTTGTTTCTGTGTATTTTTTTGCAGATGTTAAGTGTATGTTTTTACTAGCAGATACTTTAAATTGTAGGAAATTGTTCAACAAAAATAGGTACTCAAATACCAAGCCTAAGCAGCAACTTACTTATGCAGAGGGCATAAATATTGAATAGTTTGATTGAGCTTCTTTACCTGGACCACTTGTTTCCAGATGTGGTTGCATAACTGTTCTGTTTTTGTTAAGTCATTATAGCATCTGATACTCTTTCATTTGGTGCAGAATTTATCTTAACTGTAGTTAGGATGTATCAAAAGTGTCAGTTAAACTATCTGTGAAAGTATTTTATATGCATAAACCCTCCAGAGCTGTACATTTGGGAAACCCATTTAAAGAATGTTTTGTGCATTAAATTATTTTTATAGATAAAGGTTAGCAGGTGTGCGTGTGTTTGAAAGGCTCAGGGCCAGTCTAACACATCCTCATATCTTTTTAAAAACAAAACCATACAATTTGAACACTTTTTAATATTGAGTGGAGATGTTTCTGTCTGCATAACAAGGATTCCACATAGCTTTGATGACATGAACATAGTTTCAAATGAGGATTGTGTTAAAAAGTTGTAATTTGTGAGCCCTCTGTTAACATTTAATGACCCTGTCAGAGGATGTGATTGATGCAATTAAGTTGTCTTGCTTGTGTGTTGTAATTGATATGGACTGAGAGTAAGATCCTAATTTAGAACATATGAATATCTTGTTCTGTTGAATTCAGGAATGAAATTAAAGCGATTTATAAATGTCTGCTTTTACTTAAAATATGGGGGAGGGAGGAGAAACATCTGCATGCCAAAGCTTTTTCAGCAGAGTCAAGGATTTATATTCTGTATTTCATATTTTGGATGCTTTTATCATATAGGATTAAATTTACAGATCAGATTGATTTTAAAGGCACTATCAAAACATTTATTCTGCCTTTGGAAAATAAGTGTATTTTTAAAACAGTACTTTGAGGACAAAATGGACACATTTTCTGATAACCCGTCCACTATGCAGTTTTTTTGAGGTCTTTTTAAGTATAAGAATTGGTATTCCAAAATGAAGCAGTGTACAAAATTACTTTTTCTCCTTCATTTCCTCACTGCTGTTTTCCTCTCTGTTTCCCTTCTCACCCACAAATGCTTCTTCATTTACCATAAAGTAACCAAAATAATTTTCTGTCTGTTCTGCTGAGCCTGTGAACCTCGGTGGCAGCTG
>JACSVZ010000175.1:0-34587 GCA_014706295.1 Lycocorax pyrrhopterus obiensis | reverse complement strand
CCCCCCCTTCGGAGGGGGTCCTCCCTAACACTTCCCAGGAATCCCTCCTAAGGAGGGAGTCCACCCTGTCCCCATCCCCGACCCCCCGGGGACCCCCAGTGTGATGTGGGGAGAGCCGGAGCCCCGGCGCTGTCGGGCGGTGCTTGTGAACTGTATGGGGGGACCCGCCGAGCGTGTTTGGCCCCCTTTGGGGGACTCCAGCGATGGTGGGGAGCGCCGGGCTCCAGCCCTCTGGGCTTTATTCTCCAGCGCCCCGAGCCCGCGGCCGCGGGAAGGACGGAGAGAGAGGAGGGATAGCAGGGGACGAGATGGGGTAGGGAGGGGAGTCGGGGTGCCGAGGGAAGCGGGAGGGGAAGGGAAAGGCCTGCTGGGGAGAAGAGGGAGGGTAGACAGAGGAGGGGGAGAGGGAGAATAGAACGGGGTAGCGGGGTAGGGACAGGAGAGGAAGGAGTGTGGGGGGGTCGGGTTTGGGGGGAGAGGAGGGGGGGAAAGGGGGAGAGGGAAGGGGGGGAAAGGGAGAGAAAGAAGGGGAATACGGGGAGAAGGAAGGAGGGGTAGAGACGGGGACAGGAGAGGAAGCCGAAGCCCCCACGCTTCACCTGGGGAGGCCGGACAGCAAGCGCCTGCCCGCAGCGTGCTCGGAGGGAGCGAATGCCCAGCGAGGTGATTTCCAGGGAATAAATGACCTTGGCCTCACCCCGCGCAGCCGCCCTGGGGCCCCGCCTCTAAAAATTCTGTTGGATAAACGGGGGAGGGAGCAGCGGGGGAGGGAGCAGCGGGGGAGTGAGCAGGTGGATTTTTCGTGGATACAGGGAAAGGCATAGGAAGGGGCTCTCAGGTAAAATACACCTCATGGGTACCACAAGGAAAAGCCCCAAGTGCCCTTTTTCCAAGCTCTGACGTTCCAGAGAAGTAAATAGTGGTTAGCACATCCATTTCTATATTCCTTGCATGCCCAGTGCTTTGTTGGGAAGAGATAGTATTTGGAAATGAACAAATGCAGGGATGTAATTCCTGATAGTAAAGCCCTGGGGGCCCAGGTTTTGATATTCTTCCAGCACCCAATCCCAACAGAGGGAATCCTGGAGGTGGAGAACGCTGTCACCCCGTTGGCGGGATTCCTGGGAAATGGAAAGCAGCAGAAGCAGTAAGAACAGAGTTAGAAGCAGGCTCCAGCCGGGTAAGGCAGACACCGAATCCTTTGGAATTAGAACCAAGCAGGGGTTAGAAGAATTAATTGCTGAATTTGTACCCCACGGATTCCTGAGCAGGATCCCAGCAGGGGAGACTGCAGGGATACTCCACGAGAAGATCCAGACACAGATCTCACGGAGATGGGCCCGTGGTGTCAGTTTGCTGTGTGCCCAAGACCCCTGGCACGGGTCTGTGTCTTATTTTGTAAAGGGTGAGTGTTGCACAGAACCCTACGTTGTGATACTGAGGTATAATTTGGGCTGTTGAGTGCTGTGGGTTTTGGGGGGCGCTTTTTTGTTTTGAATGGTTCCCACTGGGAAGTTTCATGTACGGGTGGCTCTGATCTGCTGGGCTTTGTGCTGCTCGTCCCACTACAAGCTCTGAGCAAAGGAGGGACGTGACAGCTCTCTCACCAAGCTGGCATCCTTGGCCTGAGCAGTTGTGGAAGCAGCCGGCAGGCTTCTTGCCTGCTGAACCACTTCTTGTGGCGTTAAGGCTGACATGCAGTGCTAAAGAAAATTCCTCCCTTTTCATGTGACAGTGGCACTGACAGGAGAGGGAAGGACTGGGACAGAATATTAAGGAACTTAGAACTTCAGGTATGACACAAAAGAGCTCAGAGTGCAAAAAGGGGAGTGTGTGCCCAAATTGCCTCGAGGCAGTTTTGCAGTCTGTTCTCTGCAATTGTGTCTTCTGAACATGAGACCGTTTTATTCATTGTGCTGTGCAAAAGACAATGCACAATGTTCTAACTTCTAAGCCTCTCATCGTGATCGTTCCAAGCACACGGAGATACCAGCAGGGGAAGAGAATGGATAAAGGTGAAATTTCCCTGAGAAAAGGTTCGGAGATCAGGGTGTTCACTGGCGGCATGGGCTGGGTTTAGGGCTGAGCAGCACCAAAGCTGGAGCACATCACCCACTCAGCTTTCACCTCCTGTTTCAGCAGGGGGTTCGTGGCCCTGCCAAGAGACAGATGTTAATTAACGAGTCCCAGGCTGAGCCCTGACAGTAAGCGGTTCTGTTTGAGCTGGTGGTTTATTGGCACATTCATCAGCCACACTCTCTAATAAGTCCTGGGGTTTGTTCCTGGTTTTCTTTCAGCCTTACGTCCACCTTTCCACCCCCTTTCTTCTCTCTGTCCGGTGTGTCTTTTGTGTTGCTTTCTTATCTTGTGTGCTCCCGATCGCATTCCATTTCACTGCTTCACTCTCTTGATCTTGTTTTTCTTTTAAGAAATAAATACTAATCTTTATTTAATAAATACTGCAGAGAGGAGAGGTGGGAGAAATGTTCCCCGACAGTCGTGAAGTTGCAGCAGGCAGCAGAGTTCTGCAATAGGGATGTCCTCATGTTCTTTGAAGAAGTAAGTACTCAATCTTTGTTTAATAAATAGTGCTCAATCCCTCTCCCCGTTCCGTCCTACTTTTCATCTCTGTCTCCCTCCCTGCCCTTTTCTCTTTCTCTTTCCTTCTTTCTTGCTCTCCTTCTTCCTTTGTCCTGCAGCGGGACTGCATTTCTTTGTCCCTCCCACCGTCCTTTTGCCTGTACCTGTCTGCATCTGCTGCTCAGTCCCTCTCCCTCACGGTACTCTTCTCTTGAGAACCCTGTGTCCTGCTGCCCATGCCTCTCTTTCTCCATCCCTCTGCTGCGCCTTGCCCGTCTTCCCCCCATGCCCCCGTGCCGTGGTCATTTCCTCTCTCCGTCCTTGTTTCCCTCTTTGTATCCCTCTGTCCTTCCTGGGGTTTTACCGCTCTTTTTCTCTGTCCTTCTCCGTGCCTCACCACTGTTCCTTTTGATTCTCTGTGGCCCTGTCGTGCTCCCTGTGCCGTTGTTTCTCACCGGATCCTTCTCTCCTGTCCCTGTCCCTTTTTTAATCCCTCTCTGTCGTGCTGCCCATGCCAGGTGTTGGTTTTTTTTTTCAATTTCATCCTGCAGCCTGCTCTTCCGTTTCTTTCTGTGTCCCCCTGCTCCCAGTCCCTCTTCCTGCCTCTCCTGGTCTCTCCCTGGCGCTCCCATCGCAGCGCTCGGTGGGTCCGTGAGCGCAGGTTGGGATCCCGGAGCTGCAGCCTCTCGAGGGGCAGCGGCGGCGTGGTAGGGAAGGGGTGGGACAAGTCGTGCCCCTGCCCCGGGCGCAGGCACGGAGCGGAGCCTGAGCGGGAGCCGTGGCACCATCGCGGGACACGCTGCCCCCGTGCCGCGGGGCGGCCACCAGCCTGCGACACCGGAGCTGGGGAGGAACCTGAAGCCTTCTGCGGGCATGGCCCCCTTTACTTGTGCCAGCAGGGCCCCTTTTTGGGGGATGTACACATGGAAATGGCTTTATTAAAGCGACGCGCTGCTGTCCAGGGCAGTTTGACTCGTTTTGTGCTTTCTTTGGGGGTGAGGAAAAAAGGCTGGGCTCGGGGGTGGAGACTCGGGGGCTGTGATGTCATTTGGGGCACCCCAATGTCCCTGGGAGAGCCACGAGAGCCATGATGCGGTGGAGGAGCAGGTGAGTGGGGAACGAGGGGGGCCATTGCTGGGCGCCCTACCCCAGGGGGAGCCAAAAATGGCAGAAAATTCACAGGGACGGGGTGTGTGTAGAATACTATAACCTGACAAGGTTTTCATTTTGACATCTGTTGATAAACGATACTAATTTGGATATAAATTCGTTTTGAAATAAGCTCTCTCTATCTACTCTATTACATACAGGAATATAAGTAACTCGGGATAGAGAGCTGTAGGTTTTGAAAATAATGACGTGATGTTTTTATACAGGAATGAAACAAGCAAGTGCCTGAAACCACGAGAACGGACGGTCGGGGCGAAGGCGATGCGAAGCGCTCCGAGCCGGCTTTTCTTCTGTGTTCGCTCGCTGCCCCGGAGCGCGTCCCAGCCCTCGGCTGCGCCGGGCGGCGGTGCTGCCGCCTGGTGGCGAAAGCGCGGTACTGCCGCCCCCGGCACAGCGCCCCGGCCCTGCCCGCCGCCCCGTGCCGGGCGAGGAGCGGGAGCGAGCGGGGCCGTGTCCGGAAACGGAGGGCGCCCGAGGGGAATGACAGCGGTGGGGGGGGCCCGGCGGGGCCGGTTTTGCCGGGCAGCAGAGACGCGGTGGCACCGCGACACGGGGCGGGGGGCAGCGGGCGGGCGCGGTCGGAATTGAGCTGCCCACGTGCCGCTCCCAAGAGGGCGGCTCGGGAAGGAAGGCGCAGTTGGGCACCCTCGGGACGGCGTCAGGGACGCTTGACTGGCACGCGCCGGGACCCTCCAGGGGCCGTGTCCGGCATCGGCCACACAGAAGATGGCGGACGCGGCGGGGGCTTGGCAGAGGCGTTCCCGCCGATGCCTGCCGCCGCTCGCGCGGCTGTCGCCCGCCTCCGGCGCCGCTGACCCGGCCGGCCGTGTCCTCGCACCGCGCAACGCCGCAGAAAATCGCGCCGAAAGCGCGGGACCGGCGTCAGAGTCGGGGCCGGATTCAGGCAACCGAATAGACAGACGCCCTCGTGACGAGTTGGGGGGGGGGGGGGGCCTTAAAGTACCATAACAAAGATGGCGGCACGACCGGAAGCGGCTTCTGCCAGCACCCAAGATGGCGACGAGAGGGCGGAAGTCAGGTGATTGCCACACTAAAGATGGCGTCTCGGTCCGCGACCGGGTTGACCTTCTAAAGATGGCGGCATCGTGCGCATGCGCCTTGGGTAGGTACGAAAAAGCGCGGGAAGGAAGGACCCCGCGTCCGTCTATTCGGCTGCCTGAACGCGACCCCGTCGCCGACGCCGACCCAGCGCTCTCGGCGCGATTTTCCGCGGCGTTTCCCGGTGTGCGGACACGGGCTGTGGGGTCAGCGGCGCCAGGGGCGGGCGGGAGCCGCGCGGGCGCCGGCAGGCAGCGGCGGGGACGCCTCCCTACCGCTCGCGCCGCTCCCGCCCCCCGAGAAGCCCCCGCGCCACGCGCCGCCGTGCCGGGCTCTCCTCGCTCCCCTCCGGCCCGGGGAGATGCGGGGAAACACAAAAGCAGCGAGGAAGAGCAGCCACCGGAGCTGCCCAAGCCCTTCCCCCGCCCGAAGGGCAGCGGCTGCCCGGAGCAGCCAGCGAGGCTGGAGCGGCTCTTTCCCGGGAGGTGAGAGCTGGGAAGGGGCCGGAGCTGGAGGCAGACTTTTCCCGGCATGGGAAATGCAGGGAGGATTTTAGGTCCCAGCAGCTCTCGGTGAGTGTCGGATGGAGCCCACGGGCTGAGCCACGTGGCGGCTGTGGGTGCTGTTCGTGTCCCCAGGAGCTGCTGGAATGGCAGAGGTGTGGGAAGTGCTTTCTCCCAGGTGTGGCCAGCACCGAGGCGGGAATGAGCTAAAACTGTTCTTTGTCCCTCTCCCGTTCCCAGCCCAGGACTAAGCTGGTGTTCCCTGAGTGGCCGCAGTTCCCTGGATGTGGTGGGAGGAGTTCTCTGCCGGAGAGTGCGAGAAATGTCCCTGCTGGTTGCTGTGTCCTTGGTGGGCAGAGAACGCTGATCTTGGCAAGGTGGGTTTGTGAGTATTGAATCGATCCCAGCTCCTTTATAATGAGGTGTTTTAACGAGTCATCACCAAGGACTATTTTTAGCCAGCTTTAGTTAAGTTTCTTTTTCACAGGTTTCGTGTTGTTTTGATGGCGAAATCACCAAAGCCCGAAGTTTGCTGAATAAACCCTGAAAAGCTTCAGCGAAGCAACCCTGAGAGCTGACCTGCAACTGGCATCAAGCAGCTATTATCCGTGGAAAAGAAAGCCCCGTGCCCCAGTGTGTCAGGTGTAGAGAAGGAGCTGTCCAAGGAATGAGCAGCAAATCCTTTCTGCACCTGCCCTCACACTGGGACTGGCAACAAGCCCAGGTGTGAGCTGTGAGGATGGTGAGGGGTCAGAGCAGCCCCAGGTGTGAACCCTTAGGATGATGAAGGGTGAGAGCAGCCCCAGGTGTGAGCTGTGACAGTGAGGAGAGGGCGGCTCTTGCGGGTGGCTTTTTTAGGAGGGGTTTCCTCAGCTCACTTTTGTATGGAGATGCTGGAGGAGAGGGGCTTCTGGTGGGTTCCTGCGGGGTCTCTCATGGAACGACGGTGAGAGCATCTCACGGGGTCTGGGGGAGCGCTTGGATGTGGAGTATTGCATAAAGGAGGTGCCGAGGGACGAACCTTTGTGCCGGGCAGCAGCAGCTGAGCAGGTGAGCGACCGTGTGGGCTTGCAAGGGGGCTCTTTCTCCTTTTCCCTTTTGAATTCATCTTGCCACCAAAAGAGTTTAAATTGAGGGCAGAAGCTCCTCTTCCATTATTGTCTTGTGTTGGAACTGGGGGGGATCCCTCCTTTCCTTAGGATTTTCAGTGTATTGATTGAGGGAAAACTTGCCTTTTCTGTGGTGTTAGGAGTATTAGTTGACCGGGAATCCCTGTGTTCCATTTTAAATGGAAGGGGAAAGCATGGATGTTGCCATTTTATGGGTTTGAATTGAGGGTAACTCCCCCATTTTCATCATCCTAAGGTTTAAATTGAGGGGGAAGCCCTGTTGTCCCAGCTTTTTAAGGGTTTTAATTGAGGTAACAATCCCCCTTTTCCCACCGTTTGAGAGATTTGAGGAAAACCCCTCTCTTTCTGATATGTTAGAGGACTAAATTGAAGGGAAGAACCCATTTATTTGCCATGGTATTGGTTTAAATTGAGGTCCCCATCCCCTGTTGCCTCAGTTTCAGGGGTTAAATTGAAGGAAACTAGCTTTTCCAGCATTTGAGGGGTTTAAATCGGGGCGTGCCGCTGCATTTGAGGGCGCTTCTGCCCGTGCCCCGGCACCGAATGTGTTGCGCGGGAGCGCTCCCGGCGCCTGGGGAATTTCTGAGGAGGAATGGGAATTTCGGGGCTGGGCTGCCGACAGGGAGTGCCAGGGCCGCGCCGGTCCGAGCCGTGCGGAGCCGCGGCGAGCGCTGCCGGGCCGGGCGGCGGGAGATGCGGCACGGAGCTGTGCCGCTGCCGGCCGTCCCGCCCGCTCCGTGCGCGGGGCTCGCGGGCCGCCGGCTCCCCCTCGGCCCGGTGCCGGTGGCGCTCGGCAGCGCCGGGGGCGGGCGGGGGTCTCCCGGCGCGGGGCCGCCCCTGCGTGCCGGAGGAGCCGCTTCGCTGCCGGGAGCCGCGCTCCGCCCGGTTCCGGGAGCGCGGGGCCGACCCCGGGCGCCGCCGGTGCCGTGGCTCGCGTGGCCTCCCCGCTGCCCTCGCAGCGTGGAACGGCGCCAGCCCGGAGCGAGTGCCGGCAAGGGGCGCTGGGGGCCACTCGTGGCTTGTCAGCTTCAGAGCTTGCTCGCAGAAGTCCCTGAAAGGGAGAATGGAAAAAGCCCCGACCCCCCAGGCTTTTTGCCTGGGGGCTTTGTTGGCATTGCTCTTTAACTGAGCCGCGCCTTTAAGTAATGACGTGGGTGCCTGCTAGAAGCGGCGTTCAATGTATTTTGCACTCTCTCATGAGACGTTCGTGCTCCCGTTTTTCCATTGCTTTCAGTCCAGCGGCAGGGGCGGAGTGAATTGCAGGTCCAAGCTGACAGTGTGCCGTGCATCTGCTGTTCATTGATGTATTTGTGGTGTTCATTTCGTCTGGATGCAGAGTTGGGCTTTTTGGGCAGGCGGTGCCCCTCAAACAGCGAGGCTTGTTTAAACCTTGTACTCTATTGTTTTGAAGATGCAGGGTGGGTGAGGACTTGTTGCTGTGCTAGGGAATGGAATGCAGGAGGTTCCTACAGTGTTGGCACTGAAGTTGGCATGTTCAAGGATATCGCTGTGTTGGTTCTCAGGGGTGAATCTTGCTCCCGCTGTCTGTAGCGTAGGACAGGACAAAATGTGAGGGTGTGAGGGACAGGCGGGGTAGGAACAGCGAGAGGCTTCGCTTGCCTGCATGCTATAAAAATGTCTGCTTTCTTATATGTGTGCCATCATTAAGTATTTTGATGCACATTGTTTTCCTAGGCTGTAGTATTTCTTCAAAAGATTTTGTATTAACGTCGATAAGAAGCAGCTGTTGCTTCTTCAGCTTGTGTAACACATGTATGTGTAAGGCGTGGTATTAGATTTAGAGTGTGCATGGTAGTTAAGGACACTGCAATTCTTAGTCCATGTAGGGTAGGTTGTTCCCCCGCCCCTTGAATCTTGAGAACGTGGGAGGATGAGGTGCAAACCAGGAACAAAGAAGAGGTTTTCAGTGGTAGCAATGGAAGCAGTTCAGTGGCTGGTCGGTGACTCTTTTGATTTTTCTTTATGCTTCTTGGTACAGTGTCCTTCAGTGAAGTTCGGCTTTGCTTAATGTATGAAGTGTTAGACAATTCTACAAAATCTAAGCAAATATATATATATATATATTACACAATGGTTTTATTGTCTCAGGGGAATCAAGGATGTAATAAAACTTAACTGTTTTTGCTTACATATGTTTTACCTTGACGAGGTAAACAAAACTGATTTTATAATCATTATGAAAATTCAAGTCATATTTAGGGTGAAATCTTTCTTACCCACTGTGACAATCAGAGTGAAGATGCAAGCATTTTAAAGCAATACTTGTAGAAACTCCAAAGCATCTACAAATGTCAGTCAAAATAAGTAAAACTATTAAATCATTTGGTACTTTGATAGTACTAAATAAGGTTTTAATGCTACGTGAATAAGGTTAAATATATTCTCTTGAGGTGTTTAGAGAAAATGATTATTGCCAGATTTGCACATTTTGTTAAATCTCATTTTGTAAATTTAGAATATAATTTATGTATCAAACATAAGTGTTAGGATGTGGTAATTATACCAATTAATTTTTTCCTGGTCATATTTAAATATGGAATTCATGAGATCATCTCATTGAATATATTTTCTTGATTCTTTTGCATTTCAGGAAAGATTCTAGTGCCCTTTTTAACTTCTTTCAGATCAGTTTGTATTTTCGGAGTTTGATCTATGTATACACAGCAATTGTTGTTGGTAATTGTAGAAGTCAAAAGCAAATCCAAAGCTATTTGATTTTGTTCAATGGCCTCTGAATGGCTGATAACTTTTGTTTTTAAGGCACTGGTTGTATCATCAGGTTTTGTTGATTTATGGAGACTTGGGTTGCCTCTCCTTCTAGGAAGGTGTATCACCTTGGCTGGAGGTCTCACTGTTTGAATGCTTTCGTGAAATATCTATAGAGGACTGAGAACAAACTCGTAATCGTACTTCGTTAACACCGTCACAGTTTACGTTAGCTTTATACGTGAGCTTCCCTTTCCAAGGGTCAGGTAACATTTGCTGTGTGTGTGTGTTTAGGAAAACCGACATTGTTAGTTTTTGTTGGGATGGCTGATTAGCCGTGCTGCATTGTTGCAAACGTTGATTTGTAAGCATAAAAATGTAGACAACACCCTAATTAAGGTTTCCGGTTACAGCAGGTCCGTCAGTTACTGTGCAGTCCGGTGTTGCTTTTCTGGGTCCGGAGCTGGCTTCGTTTGTTTACGGGAGTCCGGGGATTGCAGTGCTTTTCACGGTCGTGTAGGTAGGGAAGAGTCCTTTCGCTGTTGCCCGTGCGCTTTGTTGTTCCACGTTCGGATAGGCACCCAGCTTTTGTCTGGTGAGGGTGTACTTAGCCGTTCAAGGTTGTCGGAGAAATCGGAACAGCGGAACCGAAGCGGCGATAGACGTGTTTGCCCCCGGGGGCTGCGGCGGCGCTTCCGTCTCTGGCCTCCGGCTGCGAACTCAGCGCTGCGCTCGCTGCTGTCGGACGGGGGCGGTGCAGGAGCGCTTTGCGAGGCTTCGGTGAGACGTTCGCTTCGTGTCGGAGCAAAGCTGAGCTCGCACGGAGGCGAGGGTGTCGCTTCGTGCAGTTTAGGCCGGGGTCTTGGCAAAGCGGTCGCCGAGTCTTGAAACAGTAGGCTTTGTATCGGCATGCCTGCGTCTAGCGGTAGTCACTGGGAACTGGCAGATGGTTGAGAGGTTCAATCCAGCTTATTTGCCGAGTTGACCAGAGTGTTTTGTTATCTTTTGACGTGTAGGTTGGTGCTGGGTTTGGACGGTTTTATCTAAGTTTCAGCTGGCGCTGGGAGCACTGTATAGAAGTATTTGACACACCTTTTTGGTCCATGGTTAGTCTTTGGTTTGTGCTGCAAAAATAAGGTTTCTGTTATGGCTTAACTCATAGCGCCCTCATTTACCAAACTGGTATCAGTGTTGTGGGTTCCTTTTTATCTTTCTGATTTTTGTCAGCGAATCCATTTTGTTGTTACAGTAGGCTTGTAAGGTCTGGGGGGTTTTTGTCAGTTTTAACTCAACTTCTATGGATCAGAATTGAGTCTGCAAAGACAACCGTATAAGCTTTTTCTTGCTCCAACTTCTCTTTTTCGTTCACTTGCCAATCTAACGCTTTCACTGACACCATCATTGTGCGGCGCCAGCCCAGATAATCCTACAGAATTAGTCATACAGTCTTTGTCTTTCTTTTTACTACCAGTGCTATAGCTTTTAATTCTTTCCCTGGCACACTTCCTAGTCTTTCTTTTATCACTTGTACTCTGGTTTCAACATTTAGAGCTGTTGCCCTGTATTTCTATAAATGCAGGAGTAGTCCTTAACCAATTTTTCTGCGGAGCGAGATATCACCAGTATTGGCTTTGCCTTTGGTATTTAAATCTGGACCTTGCAAGCAGGCAGAGCTTGAGGGGTTAAGGGACAGAGAAAACCGGTTTCATCTCTCCCTCAGGCAGGAGGAGTTTCTCTGGTCCATCTCTTTCTTTAGCAGTGTTAATTTGTATCCCTTGTTCCCTTGGTTGCCACACACACACTCACCCCCCGAGGTAATTCGCATAAATGCACAGATAGATTTCAAAAGGGAAGTTAGAGCATCTGAGCGAACTCTGTTTGTGGCTATTGCAGAAAAATCCAGGAACATTTCTTTTTAGTTGTGGGGAGTAGATATAGCACCTACTTTTGTAATTACAGTTTGATTCGCTGGTTATCAGTTTTCAGGAGTTTCACCTTTTAGAGGGAATTTGGTATTTAGCTGAAGGCAGCCACTCATACCAAGTGGCATTTATTGATGTGTAAATGTATTTGGGACAGTTGCAGTGAAAAGGTTTTGCGTTAGGATTAGGTTTTGAGAATCAGTTTTTAAACGCTGGCTTCTGTTTGCCTCTTTTATTAGTCAAACAGAAGAGTTGTAAGTAGAATGCATTCTAAATATAATGCTTCTTAAATATATCACAACAGATTTTAGCAGTGTAAGAGAGAACACTTTTTATTACAGTTAGTTTCACCAATTCTACTTTAATTTTTTCTAAAACTTCGATTTAGTTTTTGGCTTTTGTAGGAGTACAATCAGAGGCTGCTGAACTGCAGGAATGTGGGGAAGCTGGCTCACTGGTCGTCTAGCCCTTAGGATTCCCTGTAAAGGAGTGTTAGGTTGGTGGTTGGTTGGTTTGTTTTTGTGAGGCATTTAAATTGCCACTTCCCCCCCCCCCCCCCCCCATTACTGGGAAAGCAGTTTTGGCACTTGAAACTCAAGGCAGTTGTTACCTGTTTCTCTACTAGACAATTTCTTAGCACGTTTGGAGTTTCTTTCAGCAACGCTCTTAATACCTTGAGATCTCCGTCTGCCGAGGCTGGCATACTTGCATCTGCATGTTTGCGTTGTGCTTGCGAGCAAGCAGCCCGTTTGTGTAGCAGCAGCAGAGGTATTTTTAGCTGACTGCGTAGGGACAATATGTTCCCCTCTTTTCATCGTATTCATTCCTCCTGCCGAATGGTGACCGGGGAAGGGACAGGGACATGGTTGGGACCGGGTCGGCCGGTGTCTTTAAAAAGAGTGCTGGAGGCAAGGGGCAGCGACTGAGGAGCGAAGAAGGTGAGAGGCGGGGCTGAGGGGAGCGCTTCCACGGAAGCAGTTGGCGGGCCGAGAAGCGGTGACTGAGAAGCGACAGCGGCACGGTGAGTGCGGGCAGCGTGGGCCGGGGCCATCTGTCAGGTCCGGCAGGGTGCTGGCAGGGGGCTGCGCGTGGAGCTGGCCGGGCCGCCCCTCGCTGCGCGCGACGGGTGGGTGGGTGGGTGGGAGTTGCGGCTGCGCCCGCCCGCTGCGGGCTCGGCAAAGCCCCCCCGCGTAGGGACGCTGCGCCCCTGGGGGCGGGGTGGGGCCGGGAGCCCGCGGTCCGTGCGGCGCCGCGAGCGGCTTGAGCACGGGAGTCGCCCGTGGCGCGGCGGGGCGGCCCGGCTCGAGCGCGGGCGCTGGGAGGCGCACGCCGCTTGCCGGCGGGCTGGGAGCACGGCGCGTCCGCGCCGCGGGCGACTTTGGATGGGAATTGTGCTTTTGAACGGGTTTGTGTTGACATCCAGCAGCGGGAGCGTCGCTGGAGCGCGAGGCGTGCCCCGGGAGCGGGTGCCAGGTAAGTGTGGGGAAGCCGCGGCGGTGCCCGGGGGCCTCTGCTGTCCGGGGCTGGGGGTGGGCGGGGTCTCCCTGGGCAGCTTTGGGAATGCAGAGCAGCTGATTGTCAAGGTGTTGTCTGAAGAAGAACGGGTGAAAGCTGTTCAACTTTGTCTTGCGACTCGGTGAAAACGTGGTGTTCTCGCGTCCGTGGGACTTTGGCCCAACGCGTGGAGCTGTAAAAGAAGCGCTTGGGCCGCTGCGGCCAGGTAGCAGAGAAGGGGCCTTAGTAGAAGTTCCCTTTGGGCGGATTGCTGCCGCAGTGAAGGTCTTCAGCAGCGATGCGCCTTGAAGGGTGGTATATAAGGGTTTGCAGAAGCTGAGCGGGGAGTAGACAGCTGGGCTCCGTGTCCTCAGACGTGCAGAACGCTTAATCCAACAGCGAACGCAAAGCCTCGTGGCCACGGTTAGTGGAAAGGATTGCTCCTTTTTTTCTCTAGGTTGCTGGCGAGCGTGGGAAAAGAACGGAAGGATCGCTTCTTGCTTGCCCCGGCGAGAGTGAAGCAGCAAATGGTGTTGGAAGAGTTGGCGTGAGTAGCTGCGAGATCACGATGCTAGCAGCCTCCAAACGAATCGGAAGGGGAAACCGCGTTATCGTACGGGAAAACCTGTGGTGGGACGCGTGACCGAGGTTACTCGATGAGGGATTTCTGGAAACCCTGAAATGTGTCAGTGTTAAACGTTTTATTCCTTTTCTTTTTTGTTTGTTTTTTTTTTGTTTGTTTTGGTTTTTTTTTTTTTTTTATCATGTGCAAGCAAAGCGTCTGAAACCGGTCCCCGAAGGCTGCGGCAGGTAAGTGAGGAGCTGAGGGATACGAGAAAGGAAACTTTGAGCGATGCGTGTTTTGGTTTCCCGAGGAGCCGTGGATTCCTGTCTTGCAAAATGTGGCTGGATCTCTGTGTCTTAGCTGGCCTTGGTGTTACAGGAAAGGAGCAAGTGTGTCTGCGAAGGCAGGGCGGGCTGCTCCGGAGGTCAGCAGCTGATTGTGCCTTTGTTTCCTGGTTCTGCTTGGGACCGAGATGGGGCATACCCTGATGATCTTTGGGATATCCTTTGAGTGTCTTGATTGAAGTAAAAGCATCGTTCCCCCTGTGCCTTCCCTAATTGCAGGGTCTGTATCTTTTGTGTTGGGGCTGGCTAATTAGCATCTGGAATGGGCGGAGGCAACGCTGCCCAAAGTGGGGTTCCGCAGCATATGCGGGCAAGCGCTTTTGTGAGCTTCGAGGGGCTCGTGGTATCAGAGGCTTATTTCACAAGCGCTTCAAAGGAAAAAGTTTGTGGCATAACGAATGACGCTGTCCCCCCTCAAGCTTGCGCCGAGCCCCGCCTCGTGCCGCACCCCGAACCTCGCGCCGACCCCCGACTCTGGCTCCGTTCCGCCTCGCGCCGCTCCCCGCTTGCTTCCGCCGCTTAGCGCCGTCCCCTCGGTCTCGTGCCGCCAACCCCACCTCTCTCCCGACACCCCCGAGCGCCGCCCTTTCCGAGCGCCGTCCGCGGGAGAGCTGATGAGCTCCCCAAAAGTCTCTTGTCCAGGGCGGTTCCGGCAGCGCTTATGCAATTTTTGGCCTTCGCCGCTTGTTTTGAGCTTTGCCTCGTCGTGCTTTTTGCAGCGTGTTCTTTTTGCAGCCCGGAAAAGTGACGGTGCCCCGAGAACTGGGTGCTGCGCGGTAACGCTGGATCGTGTGTTGCCTCTGGCCGCCCCTTGGTTCTTTGTTCTTGCCCCTTTCCGCTCTGTTTGGCTGGCCGGTTGGCCTTAAAACACACTTGGCTGCGTGCTTTTCTGGCCTCTGGAGGAAAAGACATTCACAGCTCCCGCAAAGGATGAATCGTTTGGGTTTTTGCTGCTTTGCCGCGAGGGGCTACACGTTGTTTTGATCCGACTTACTGTAGCGAGGGGGCTGTTGAACAGCAGAGCCCCTGAGCCGCTCGTTGCCGTGCGTCGCCTTTCCCTTTTTGTGCCGTAGTGAGATGAGCGTGAAAGAATTGAACAGCAGGTCTCTGTCTGAGGGGTTAATTGGTGACGATCAGGTATCCCAGTTCATCCGGGCTCAGAGGGTTGCCCTTGAAATTGTCTTTGATACTGTCTCGGTTTAAGGCCCGTGGTAGGGTCTGCGGGCCGGGAGCGCGTGTGCGGCGTAGTGCAGCTGTTGCCACGTCTCCTGTACGGTCCTGTTTCGAGCCTGTAGTCCAGGTGTAACCTGCCTCGTTGTTTCTTCCTTTTTTTTTTTTTTCCCTTTTTTTTGGGTGTTTTTTTTTGTTTGTTTGTTTTGTTTTGTTTTTGGTTTTGCTGGTGGAAATACCTGTGAACGGGATCACAGTAGCCCCGAATGGTGACTGGGGAAGGGACAGCGACGTGGTTGGGACTGGGTCGGCCGGTGTCTTTAAAAAGAGTGCTGGAGGCAAGGGGCAGCGACTGAGGAGCGAAGAAGGTGAGAGGCGGGGCTGAGGGGAGCGCTTCCACGGAAGCAGTTGGCGGGCCGAGAAGCGGTGACTGAGAAGCGACAGCGGCACGGTGAGTGCGGGCAGCGTGGGCCGGGGCCATCTGTCAGGTCCGGCAGGGTGCTGGCAGGGGGGCTGCGCGTGGAGCTGGCCGGGCCGCCCCTCGCTGCGCGCGACGGGTGGGTGGGTGGGTGGGAGTTGCGGCTGCGCCCGCCCGCTGCGGGATCGGCAAAGCCCCCCCGCGTAGGGACGCTGCGCCCCTGGGGGCGGGGTGGGGCCGGGAGCCCGCGGTCCGTGCGGCGCCGCGAGCGGCTTGAGCACGGGAGTCGCCCGTGGCGCGGCGGGACGGCCCGGCTCGAGCGCGGGCGCTGGGAGGCGCACGCCGCTTGCCGGCGGGCTGGGAGCACGGCGCGTCCGCGCCGCGGGCGACTTTGGATGGGAATTGTGCTTTTGAACGGGTTTGTGTTGACATCCAGCAGCGGGAGCGTCGCTGGAGCGCGAGGCGTGCCCCGGGAGCGGGTGCCAGGTAAGTGTGGGGAAGCCGCGGCGGTGCCCGGGGGCCTCTGCTGTCCGGGGCTGGGGGTGGGCGGGGTCTCCCTGGGCAGCTTTGGGAATGCAGAGCAGCTGATTGTCAAGGTGTTGTCTGAAGAAGAACGGGTGAAAGCTGTTCAACTTTGTCTTGCGACTCGGTGAAAACGTGGTGTTCTCGCGTCCGTGGGACTTTGGCCCAACGCGTGGAGCTGTAAAAGAAGCGCTTGGGCCGCTGCGGCCAGGTAGCAGAGAAGGGGCCTTAGTAGAAGTTCCCTTTGGGCGGATTGCCGCCGCAGTGAAGGTCTTCAGCAGCGATGCGCCTTGAAGGGTGGTATATGAGCCTTCATGGCCTGCACTGCAAACCTGTGCACAGAGCAAAGCCCAGGTCACTCTGGGAGCACTGGCGCTCTCCACAAGGGCATGGGAAGGACAGGAGGACTGGGACC
The DNA here is from genome assembly GCA_014706295.1 of Lycocorax pyrrhopterus obiensis. Classification (NCBI taxonomy): domain Eukaryota; kingdom Metazoa; phylum Chordata; class Aves; order Passeriformes; family Paradisaeidae; genus Lycocorax; species Lycocorax pyrrhopterus. Next base: position 18,568 of record JACSVZ010000175.1, on the reverse strand, counting down.
TGTTGGGGTTGGTGGGAAGGCGGTTTTGCTGCCGGCATGCTCTCCAGAAGTTATCAGCTTCCTCTGGCATCGGCTCTGTGGTGATGACAATTTGGAAGAGCAGAGCCACAAAGAGGCGGGAGGAATAAAGGTTCATCGCCTCATGGCACCGAGGCACGTGGACAATGACCCACAGCGCCAGAGTTGCCTGCAAAAGAAGCAGCCCAAGAATGCGCTCAGTGCTGAGCTGTCCATGTGGCAGGGCCTGAGGGGAGACGCAGGAGGAGCACCGGGCCTTGGTGCCCCCTGAGCCTGCCCCTAGCCCAGGTTTCAGCCCAGCGCCTGAGGCAGGGAGAGGACGGAGAGCTGCTGGCGCGGCGACCTGGGGACGAGCAAAGGCCAGTTCCAGAAACTCACAGCCAGGGCAAAAACGTCCTTGTTGTCCCCATCAGAGGTGCAAACGCTGTGCAGAGGCCAATCCTCCATCACACAGAGAAGTGTTGGCAGCACCTTCTCCAGTGTTGGTCCCGACAAGCCGAGGATTCTCCACATCATTATGGCGGCTCTGTGGGATCAGAGCTCTGTGTCAGGGGTATCTCAGTCACGGTACCATGCCCTGTGCAGCTGTGGGGGCCCAGGTGACAGAGCCCCGGTGCCCTGAGTGGCAGGGAGGGAGCATGGCAGCAGGCTCGGGAAACAGAGGGGCCCGAGGGTCCTGGAGCTCTCTGCCTGTCTGGCAGATCCCATTGGACAGGCTGTACAGGGCGATGGGCCCTAAGGGCTGGTGAGCCCTGAGCTCTCAAGGCAGGTGGGCCCCGTACCTGTCACACAATGGGGCACAGCGCAGGAGGGTCAGCATGACATCAGCGGGGTGTTCTTCAGCCAACCTCAGAATGTTAATGGGCAGCCTGGCATCCACAGTGACATGGGACACGAGTCTCTGGTGAATGCTTCTCACCATGGGGCACCTGGAGGAGGCATGGGGAAGACTTGGAGCACTGTCCAAGACTTGGAGCAACTTCCCCAGCTGCCCCCAAGAAGTGCTTCCCTTCCCACCACACTGTGCTGGCCTCAAAGGCTGAGGGGGCCCAGCGGCCATGGCTTGAGGGGGCACACGATCCTGGGAGGCCTCCAGCCCTGGCCCCAGGCTGCTTACCTGCTGCTGAGAAGAAACATCACTTTCCTCAAAAAGGTCCACACTGGGAGCACGAACCACAGTGGGAGTGGGCGTGGTGTCAGTATTTGCGATGCCCTGAGTCTCTCCGGTGTCGGTGTTCTTGATGACCAGGTCCTCAGTCACTGCAGTGTCCTCAGTCACTGCCGTGAGAGTCTTCACCGTGTGATCATTCAATGCACTGTCAGAGTCTTCTGAGCACTCAGTGACATCTGTGCTGACATCAGGCTCTGCCTGGAGCTCGGTCAGCCCAGAGTCAGGCTCGGCTGTGCCCTCAGTTGCTGTGGTGGTGGTCTTTCTACGCCGAATGCGCATGAACTTCCGGAACATCTGCAGGAGAACAAAGGACAGGGAGGAGAGGGATGTTCCAGGGGGTGCTCCAAGAGCGGTGCTCGGCTGAGCAGCGACAGCAGGCCCAGCCCAGGTGGGGATGGCTGCAGGTACCTGCGCTGTTCTGCGGAAGCGGCCGCGGGCACGGTCCTGCTCTTGTGTGCGGTCCACGGCTGCATCTGGCAAAGAGCGAGCGCAGCCAGAGCTGAGGGGCTGCGGGAGAGGCCGGAGAGCACAGCCCAGCCCTGCACTGCCCAGGCAGGGACAGCCCGGGACGCCCAGGGGATGGAGCTCGGCTGCTGCGGGAGGGTCTGGCCTGGCCCCTCTTCCATTCTGTCCATGGGCCTGTTCCCAGGAGATGGAGGATGGGATGGGATGGGATGGGATGGGATGGGATGGGATACGGCCAAGCTGGCAGCAGCCATCCACCCTGTGGCCCAGCTCTGCCACTCACCGTCCTGCAGTGGCTGCTGGACCTGCTCCAGCTCTTTGGGCTGCTGGGCTGGGGCAGCTCCAGGGCCTTCCTTTTTTTTCCCCCTGAACACTTTGAACAGGCGAAGGAATCTGCCCGCCATGCCACAGTCTGGCCTTGAAGGCACCTGCGACACAGAAGCCTCAGGAAGGCTACAGGACAGCAAGTCCTGCACCCTGGTCTCAGAGGACTCCTGCCACAAGGACAGGAGACTCCTTGTCAAGGCTTGTGGTCACCAAGTCCCACGGTCTTGCCTCGAGGGCACCGGCCGCAGGGATGGGAGGTGCCTCAGAAAAGCTCCGGGGCACCAAGTCCCACGGTCTGCCCTCGAGGGCACCTGCAAAAGAGAAGCCTCGGGAAGGCCACAGGTCACCAAGTCCTGTGGTCTGGCCTCGAGGTCACCTGCAGGAGTAACGCCTCGGAAAAGCTCCGGGTCGGCAAGGAACGAGTGCGCTGTGCGGGGATTCCTCACGGCGCCGCTCTGTCCCGTCCTGTCCCGTCGCGTGCTCCGAGCACTGTGGCGTGGCCGCGTCGCCGCCAGCCCCTCTGTCAGCACGTGTCACAAAGGGCCCTGGGACACCCTGTCCCGTTCCATCCCGCGGTGACCATGCTGCACCGTGTCACAAAGGGCCCTTGCACACACTGCCACCTGCCCTGGGGCCGCCCCCAGCCCCCCCAAAGTGGCCCAGGTTGGAAGGAATCCCTTGCCCCAAGTGTCTGAGACAGCCCGACAGGACATTTAGCAATGAGTCCCTGCCGAAGCAGACCTGCCAGGCCCCGAGCCCTGGCAGCGCTGGTGCCCGTCTCCTGCCCCAGAGACCTGTGCCCCTGGGGGGCTTCTCTGCCAGAGGGCAGCCAAAGCCAAGGTGCACTGGGGTCTGTGCTCCTTCCTACAGGGGGCTGGTGGCAGGAGCACCTGGAGTGACCGGGGGCAACACTTGGTCTCTGTCAAAATCTCTTTCTTCATGCTGGAATTATTTTCTCATTGAAGTCATTTCCTGCAGCACAAAAACATCTTTGCCGTGAAGGCATAGAAGAATTTGGCATTTAATAATTCTAAATTCAGGAAAGCTTTACTTCCCATTGCTCAACTCAAGTAGTTCCAGAAAGTTGCCAACTTCCCAAAGTAACTGGTATGGCCTGAGAACGCAAAAGATTTGGAAGTTTGCTTCCCATCTCAAAGCAGCAACTCATTTGCCTTAATGTCATCCACTGAGAGTCACTTTACAAGAAATAGCACTACACAGAGGCAAGAAAAATGGCCATTCTTTGGTTTGCAAGCGCTTTTCTATGAAGGGATGATATTGTCATCATTCTATTAAGGAATAAAAGCTCTCAAGGAGTCAAAGTCCATTCGGTGTTACAAAAGTACCCCAAACAAATGAGTATATTGCAAAAAGGCTAATCCTCCCCCTGGTACAGATATCAAAGTGGCCAATAAAGTACAGCTCTCCCCTCTTCTTCCCTGCATGAGAATCAGGACCACTAACAGAAAAAGTCGCAGATACTCCTTCTGCCCTCCAGAACCAAAGCTGTGCAAAACCACAAATGCTGCCTTCAAACTGAATCAAATTCCAGCCTAGCCCCGTCACTCTCCAGAAAACTCCTTCCCCAACACGCCCACCAACACCAACCCCCCCAAACACCCGCACAGAACCCCTCAACACCTCGCCATCACCCCCACCTGTCCCCATCCCTCCCCAGAGCTTTCCCACCCTCCAGCAGACCCCCTGGTTCCCTGCATGTGCCGTGGGATGGCACTCAGGAGGATCTGCTCCAAGGCCGCCTGCGGTACCAAGCTCAGGCTGCCAGGCCTATGGTTCCTGCATCATCCTTCCCACGGACCCTTCCTGTGCATGGCTGTTCCATTTGCACATTTCCAGTCAGCTCGCACTTCCCCACTTAACCAGGACTGCTGGTAAAGGATCGAGAGCAGCCTGGCAAGCTCTTTCTCCAGCTCCCTCTTTACTCTTGGGGGAGGTAGAACATTCCACAGGAAAGCAACTGGTGCCACAAGGAGTGGGCAGCATCAGGCAGGTTTGGGAATGAAACAAGGAGTTTGTTTTACATAAGTAAGCACCAGCAATTCACATAAGGAAACAAGTACTTAGCACAGATATACATAAGTACTTAGCACCAGTTAGCATAAGAAAAACCTGGCAGGCCTAACTTGACAAAAACCTTTAGACTTAGTCTACCAGAATAACTGAGGGCAAATAGGGAATCCGCCCTGTGCAGGGAAGCAGTAAGGAAGATGAGCTGCTTTAGGGCACATAGACCGCTCCTGGGCAGCTCGTGGGCATTAGCTTAAAGTATAGGAACCTGATGCAATGTATTTCTAACCACCTGCCTATCGAATCGCCTTAGAAGTGTAGAGATGAATGGTAGTTTTGATAACATTGCTACATAACGCCACTGAAATTTATATGTGGCAGAGAAGCATTTTAGTGGGGTGCAGACCCCTGCTCCCCACCAGCTAAATAAAAGGGCTTTTGGCAGACAATGCGTTTGTCTGTCAATTTCTTTGAATTAGACAGACCCCTCAGGACTGCTATATCCTGAGGGAACACCGTTGTTCTTGACCTGTTGGTACCCACGCAAGCTTAAAATCAGCTGCCTCAGCTTCCAGGACCTCTCTTGGCCAACATCCTGACGTGCATGCAGGACTGCTGAGAGGCACTGCTGGGAGCCAGAGTGACAGGACTGGCTGTCTCGTGTCCACGTAGCACCCCCTCACACAGCCAGGGTCATCCCGAAACCAGACAAACGCTCGCGTGTCAGCAGAGAGGAGCAAGGAGCACTCAGCTTCTCTCAGGCTATCTCAGCTGACCTTGCTCCACAACACGCGCCAGTTTTAAGGCCTGCTAATGCCCAGCTGCCAGAAATGCCGACCTTGTTCTCTCCAAGATGCACAGGAAGAGCCAGTGAGCTCCTGTACTCTTTGGGAGGCAAACCTTGCAAGCCTTTTCTGAGGCCAGGGACACACTGAGATCAGCCAAGACTCTCCACGCTGCCTGGCCCACACAGCCCAGCTCTGTGCTGGCCCTGGGCCAGAGCAGCTTCCACCAAGCAAGAGGCAAATGCATATTGCCAAGAGCTGAAACACACCAGACAGGTAAGATGTGAAAAGTCTGTGCATAAAGGCCTTTTAATTCACAGCTCTCAAAGAGAGCTTTGGGGCTCGCAGCTGGACAGAGATGCTCCTGCTCACACCTCTGTCCAAAGGGGTGTAACACACCCTGCTGCAGGTGCTTGGGTTGGTCTCTGCAGGTTCAGATGGATGCCAAACCTGCTCTTCCCAGCCTTCTCCCTTCCCCTGCCCCTCTGCCAAGTGCCTCGGGCCTCAAGGACCACAGAGAGCCAAAGGGAGACAGTTGCGCCTACCTCACTGGGAGCTCCTTGGGAAGCGCTTGCCTTGAGAAGCAAGCCCCTTTCCTCCTAAGGCATTTCCCCAAATGTCTAGCTTTCCTGGGGAACACACTCTTAAGAAACCCTGGCACGGCTGAATTCCTTCTGGTCCTTTCAGAACAGGCACTCCAGCTCCAGCTCGTATTCCCCCAAGTGTCTTTCCAGGTGCAGGTTCAGACGTGCAGCCCCAGGCCCTCTACAAACACAAGCTGCCGCTGCCTCTTCACCTGCCTCAACTCCTGCCTGCGGTCACGGCAGCAAAACCAGGCTGTTCCCAGCCAGAGACCAGAGCCCTGTTCCCGCAGGATTCTCTTGTGAGCCCCTTCCAGGGCTCTCCGCTGTGCACCCAGCGCTTTTCATGCCCGCTCTGAGCAGTCTTTGGAACAAGAGCACAACCTGGCTGCCTCTGCGATCCACAGACCAGTGCAGGACATTTCCCCCCTACCACAGAAGATCTTATCTCTTCTATCAGCTGGTGCGGTAATTGCAGGCTCTCACATGAAAGGGTGAGTTAACCCAGGCCAGACAGGAACCCGCTAAAGGAGTTATCTCTGACACCAGAGAGATGGGATACAACAAACATCCCCGCTGACAAGGAACAACTTGCCTTGAGAACAAGATGTGGGGAGATAAGCTGGAATTCCTGACTGACAGACACTCCACTTTACAAACTATAAAAGCTACACAAACTTTCAGGAGGCAGAAGTCTCCCACACACGCCCTGGAAACATGTAGGACTTCTCCTCAGAGTTTGGATGCATCTTTGTGGATACTTTTAAGGAAATTGAGGGAAAAGACTTTATGTGTACTCCATCATCAATTAGGTGGAAAGTCACATTGACTCCTGCTCTATACTATTTCTTTGCTACCTGTAATATAGCTACCTTTCATTGTGCAATGTATTTTTTATCGACTAGCAGTTCTTTTTGTTTTATCCAGTGTACTATGTAGTCTGTTTAAAGCCTTATGTCTGTTAATCTCGTGTCTATTCAATAAAGAACTCATTTTGTAATAGACCTTATCGACCATTCTTAAGAACTTGTGAACGAGAGACGTTTGGGGTGCAGGCCGCCTCAAACAGAGCTACTGTCAGAAATCTGAGCCAAAGGCAGGACTTGTCTAAGCTCTCATCTCCATTCGTAACAAACTGGCGGAGTTGGCAGGATATGGCAAACGATTTAGAAAAACAGACTAAAGATGTAACAGATTACTCACGGCAGCACAGTGCTAATAACCCTTGCCAGTATGTAACTGGTTTGAGTGTTAAAAAATGTATGTGTCACTTTGCATCTTCTGTATTAGATTAGTGTTTCTTGTCCGTGTGTCTGTTAATAAGTTTTTGTTTCTTGCCCGTGTGTCTGTTAAAAGGTTTTCGGCTTATGGCACCTTGTACTCCGTTACCTTGTCTGTTGTGCGGCTCAGGACGGTGCAGATTGTGCGGGACTGGACCGTGTGATCCTTTCATGTTTATTGCTTGTCAACATTGTTACGTGAGTACTGGTGCAGGTCGAAACTAAGATTCCCAATTTGTGGTCGCTGCAGTATCCATGGAATAAGAGTAAAGAAAGGAACACAAGTGATAATTTTCGCTGTAAAGTGCCGGCATCTATGGATGCTGAAAAAGCTTCAGCAGAGAATTTCTTCAGCTCTCTGCAGCATTTTTGTGAGAGTTCTGTCTTTCCCATGCAAGTAACTCAAAACAATGTTACAGTTTTGTAAACTTCTTGCACCTGCATGTTGTTTTGCAGAATTGTTATGGTTCTAACTAGAAAAACATTCAGAGATGGGTGTCCTAGAACTTGACCAATCCCCTCAAGGGGTGGATGGCAAAAAACCAATTACCTTATGCCATTTAACACACTTTTGTGAACTAACCTATAAAAGCCTTCTGAAAGATTATTAAATCGCTTCCATTTATCCCTGAGCCTGGACTTTGTGTCGTTTCTCTACCCATCCGTGGGGAGAACAGCGACAGGCATCTGGATAGCACCAGGAATGGGTAGCACCGACAGGAAGGAGATTGTCAAAAAGAGTCCGCTGGGGTGTGTTTTGGCTCATTGGAAGGATTTAGGAGGGATCCCCGGAGGCAATTTAAAGAAAAGTGATTTAATTAAATATTGTAATCAGTGGTGGCCACTGTATAAATTAGAAAATGAGGAAAAGTGGCCTGTGAACAGGACCTTACAATATAATACTCTATTGCAGTTACTGTTGTTCTTAAAAAGAGAGGGCAAATGGAAGGAGGTTATGTACGTGCATATGTTTTTCACTCTGAGAAACAAGCCTGAGTGGCAGAGAGGGTGTGGTATTAATTTACCCCCACGAGATCCCTTAGTTTTGGCCCTAGAAAAGGACAGAGGTAAAAGAAAAATGAGGTGTTGTTCTGCGTCTAGTATAGGCCAGAGATGTCTTAAGCTGAGAGACAGAGAAGAAGAAGATAGTGAGGTTGATCTTTTAGAATTACAATCTAATCTCCTCAGGAGAGTCCCCGGGGGCCCCTCAATTATCACCTAGTGGTAGTAGATTAGAAAGTGAGAAAGGAGATGACTCAGACGTCCCAGATGAGGGAATGAACCCAGGGACTCCAGTAACAGCTCACACTAGAAGCAAGACTAAAAATGTTTTACTGGTTCTTGCCCCTTTGGCACAAGTGGTAGGTCCCACAGGAAATGCCATGAAAGTAAAAGTACCTTTTTCCACTAGTGATTTGAATAGTTGGAGAGAAGAGGTTAAGAATTTCAGGGAAGACCCCCAGTAAAGTGGCAAAACGATTTGAGTTGATAGTCAAAACCAGGACCCAGATTGGGGTGATATCGATTTAATGCTGACAGAATTAACCACAACTGAAAAAGAATCAGTGATGAAAACAGCTAAAGCACATGTGCAGGGACAAATTGCTAGTGGAGCCCTACAGGGGAACGTGGACATGCTATCCCCTACCACAAATCCTCTGTGCGATCCGAACGATCCAGGCGAATGTGCCTCACTCACCAGATACCTGGAGTTAGTCAGATTTGGATTAGAGAATGCCATTCCGAAAGCAATAAACTGGGCATTAACGTACAACGTTAAACAGGGACAGCAGGAGTCTCCTACCGACTTTGTAGGTAGGCTCTGAGCGGCAGTGCGAAAGCTTACAACCTTGATCCTGCTTCAGAACTGACTGACGACCACCACAGGAGGAACTGACTCCTGTGTGAAAGCAACAAACTGTTACAAAACCATGAAAACAGCTTTATGCAAATACGAGTATGCTAATATATGTTGTAATTGTGACGTTGCACGCGAGGACTTTTAAAATGTAACCGAAGGCTAAAAAAGATTGAGTGAGATTTGTGGCGGGGCGACCCCTCACTCCCAGCGCTGAATAAACAAATACCTGCTCTGTAGCTGACTTGGCTATAGAGTTTTATTTCCTTCCCTGGTTTTGGGCATCAATGGGAAAACCCAAAACTGGGGACAGCTTGATAGCCACAAACAGGGTTTGCTCAGGTTCTTAGAATTACTTTTTTGGAAGGCATGTGTGCATGGAAATTGCCTGTGTGGATTTAACTGGTTTGCTGAAAGAGTGATAAAATGTAACTTTTGAATGTCTGTTGGGTTTTAGAGTGTACTAGCAAGTATAACTTTGAAGTTTTTGTGTCAAATTAACACTGCTGAGAAAAAGTGTGGACGATGTAGAATCTGCTTGTGTGGACACTGAAAAGCTTTAGCAGAGAGATTTTCCGGCTTTCTGCAGCATTTTGTGGGAGTTCTGTCTTTCCCACGCAAGTAAGACAAAACAATGTTACAGTTTTGTAAACTTCTTGCAGCTGCGGATTGTTTTGGTAGAATTGCATGATTCTAACTAGAAAAACAGTCAGAGATGGGTGTCTTAGAACTTGACCAATCCCCTTAGGGGGTGGATGGCAAAAACCAATTGCCTTATGCCACTTATTACACTTTGCGAACTAACATATAAAAGTCTTCTGAGAATTCATTAAATCACCATCCATTTATCCCTGAGCCTGGACTTCGTGTCGTTTCTCTACTCGTCCGTGGGGAAAACAGTGACACGCTTGCCTGGGGAAAAATTGGGCTAATTCCCTCTGCTTCTCATCCCCAAACTCTGCCTGCATGCAAAGACAAAATTGACATAACAGAGGCAAAGCCAGTACTGGTGATATCTCACTCTGCAACAGAATTGGTTACCTTGCAAAATAAAACTAGCAAGAAGAAAATAATTTAAAAACTTCCAAAACTGAGGGGGGGGGGGAGGGGGGGGGAGGAGAACACATGCTCATTCCTCTCCCCACTCCAGACATGCTAACATTACAAAAGCCAACCCTATAAGGAATACTCCTGCATTTACTTCAAATTCTGAAGCTGGAGATGTCTCATGAATTGATACCTCAGCCAAACACATCAATGGTAAAAGTATAGAGCCGTCACTCTTAAAACAGGAATGGAAATAGTAGAAGGAATAAAAAGGTCCAAGGGTAGGAGAGTTAGAAGACTGTTACTGGCAGTAAAAGAGAAAGCAAGGATGGTGTCTGTTAATTCTTATGCAATCTGGGCTGGTGCCACATGGTGATTGTGTCAGTGGAAACGTTAATTGGCAAGTGAATGGAAAAGAAGTTTGGCAAAAGGAGGATTTGAATGGTTGCTTTTACAGACTCAGTCCTAACAAATCCATATAGGATGGGTTAAAACCCATGCAAATAACCAGGTTTTACAAACTTATTAGAATGATAAAGTGGATCAGCTGACAGATGTCAGAAAGATAAAAATTGATCCACAACACTGATATCAATTTGATAAATGGTTACACTGTAAATTAGGGCATACTGCAAACTCTAGTTTTTGCAGCACAAAGCAGAGACTGGCAATTGACCAGGAAGATGTGTAAAGGTATTTTCACACAGTGTCCCCAGTGTCAGCTGAGGCTTTAACAAAACCATCCAGACCCGGCATGACCCTTACATATCAGAAGGAACAAAACACTCTGGTCAACTTGGCAGATAAATTATATTGGACCTCAAATCACCCAACGGTTACAAGTACATGCTAACAGGTGGAAGGGATTAGCTGAACTGTTAGTTGCCACTAAAAGCAGACATGCTGATGGGAAAAGTACCGTTTCAGGACTCAGTGACTGGTTTTCTAGTCTCCCTGTCCCAAGCTCTATACCGAGTGACACTCTTGTCTGTGCACAAGTTTGGCTTTACTCTCAAACAAAACAAAGGTCTCAATGAAGCCTCCCAAACCGCTCCTACACTGCTCCCGTCTGGCAGCAGTGAATATAGCGCTGTGTTTGCAACTAGAGCCGAGAGAGGGAACCGCTGCTGTAACTCCCTCTGGGAAAAACACACCTATTTTGCTTAAATTCTGTTCTTTTGGTTTCTCTAATAACCTTGAATGTTTAAGTATGGCCTCACTAGACAAAAGACTAGGTGTGTACCCGGACATAAAACAAGGAACCGCTCAAACAGCCGTGAGAAGGACTGTTCACTACCTGCACGGCTGTGAACCCTACTACTGCTCCTGGACCCCTATAAGCAAATAAACCCAACTGATGGACACAGAGAAACCATACTGGACTGCACAATAATTAGTGAATTGGCTGTAACCAACAATTACAATTATGGCCTTGCTTACATTTTTATGCTTACAGGTCAACGTTAGCAGTAACGCAGCATGGCTGATCAGCCATCTCAACAAAAACTAACAACGTCGTTTCTCCTAAACACACATACAGCAAATGTTACCTGACCCTTGGAAGCACATTTCATGAAAGTGTTCCAATGCTGAGAACTCCACACCAAACATATTCTCTAAAAGACTTCGACCAGCTGGAGCGATGCTCCTTCTGGAAGGAAAGACAACCCAAAACTCCATCAATCAACAAAGCCTGATGATACAATCAATGCCTTGAAACAAGAATTTACCAACCTTTCAAAAGTACTTAAACAAAATCAAGTAACTTTGGACTTACTTTTGGCTTCCACAGTTATCAGCACCAGTTGCTGCCTATACATAGATCAGACTGAGAATACAGACTGATCTACAAGAAATTAGAAAGAATACTAGAATCTTTCATGAAATGCAAAAGAATCAAGGAGAAAATATACTTCATACAACAACCTCATAAATTCCAAATTTAAATAAGCCCATAAGAAAACGGATTGCCGTAATAACCGTAGGTCTGACATTAATGTTCAGTACGTGGATTCTATTCCAAATTTGCAAAATTGGATTCAGCAAGATGTGCAAATCTGACAAGAACCATTTTCTCTAAAAAGGTATCAAAAGGATGAGCAACTATTCGACTTAAACTTGTTTACATTAAATCTTAATTAATACTATTGAAATACCAAATAATTGGATCGTTTTAATTGCTTTGATTAACATTTGCATATGTTTTGTAGTTTTCTGGAAATATTGCTTTAGAATACTTGTGTCTTCACTCTGATTGTCACAGCGGGTAGAAAAAACTCCCTGAATGTAACTTGAATTTCCATACGATTATAGAATCAGTTTTGTTCACCTCTTCCTGCCTCTTCAAAATAAGACATAAAGTCCCCAAAGGAAGCAATATCCTAAGTAAGTAGAAACAACTGAGTTTCATTACAACTTTGATTCCATTGAGACAACCAGACTATTATATAATACACGTATATCTATTGGTTTAAATTATTGTAAAGTTGTCTAACACTTGATATGTTAAACACGAATATGCAAAATACTGAACTTCACTGACGAACGCTGGACTAAGAAGCATGAATGGAAGTGAAAAGAGTCACTGACCATCTATTAAATCCTCCAACCACTACGACAAAGAAACTACCTCCACGAACTCTTCTCTGTTCCTGGTTTGCATCTCATCCTCCTATCATTTTAAGACTCAAGGGGTGGGGAAATGAGAACCTAATGAACGTGGAAGGCGAAGGGATCGAGAACCAATAGGAAACCAAACAGTAAGAACTGTGTAACTTGGGACCAAGGAACATTGAACCAATGAATTTCTCTGGGTTTTGACTGCATCAGTCTGTGAAAAAGCCAGTAAAAATCATGTGTGATGGAACGATTTTCTCTGCAGCACCCGGGCAACGTGTGGATGAAATTATTTCTGTCGTGCATCCTGGCCGCAATAAAGTAATGCCTTGATTCTCTAACACTGTAAAACTGTTATTGGAGAGCTTTTGTTTTTCCTGGGGTTTCGGTGACACAAACTGCATTGTATCTTAGATGCGGCTTTTTTGCGCGCTTTACCGTTCAAAAGATCAAATCCAGATTTCCAGAGGTATAAATCGGCCCGAGTCCCCAGTAGCCAGTGGTGACACAAAGCAGGTAGCAGGGAGGAGAGGTTGGAGAAACGTTCCCTGGCAGTTGTCAGCTGTGAAGTTGCAGCAGGCAGCGGAGTTCTGCAATAGGGATGTCCTCATGTTCTTTTAAGAAAAAAATACTCAATCTTTATTTAATAAATACTGCTCAATCCCTCTCCCTGTTCTGTCCTACTTTTTGTCTCTGTCTCCCTCCCTGCCCCTATCTTTCCCTTTCGTTCTTTCTTGCTCTCCTTTTCCCTTTGTCCTGCAGCGGGACTGCATTTCTTTGTCCCTCCCACCGTCCTTTTGCCTGTACCTGTCTGCATCTGCTGCTCAGTCCCCCTCCCTCACGGTACCCTTCTCTTGAGAAGCCTGTGTCCTGCTGCCCATGCCTCTCTTTCTCCGTGTCTCTGCTGCGCCTTGCCCGTCGTCCCCCCACGCCCCCGTGCCGTGGTCATTTCCTCTCTCCGTCCTTGTTTCTCTCTTTGTCTCTGTATCCCTCTGTCCCTCCTGTGTTTTTACTGCTCTGTCTTTTTCTCTGTCCTTCTCCATGCCTCCCTGCTGTTCCTTTTGATTCTCTGTGGCCCTGTCGTGCTCCCTGTGCCACTGTTTCTCACTGGATCCCTCTCTCCTGTCCCTATTCTTTTTTCATCCCTCTCTGTTGTGCTGCCCATCCCAGGTGTTGGTTTTTTTTTTTCAATTTCATCCTGCAGCCTGCTTCTCCTTTTCTTCCTGTGTCCCCTCTGCTCCCAGTCCCTCTTCCTGCCTCTCCTGGTCTCTCCCTGGCGCTGCCATCGCAGCGCTTGGTGGGTCCGTGAGCGCAGGTTGGGATCCCGGAGCTGCAGCCTCTCGGGGGGGCAGCGGCGGCGTGGTAGGGAAGGGGTGGGACAAGTCGTGCCCCTGCCCCGGGCGCAGGCACGGAGCGGAGCCTGAGCGGGAGCCGTGGCACCGTCGCGGGACACGCTGCCCCCGTGCCGCGGGGCGGCCACCAGCCCGCGACACCGGAGCTGGGGAGGAACTTGAAGCCTTCTGGGCGCTTGGCCCCCTTTACTTGTGCCAGCAGGGCCCCTTTTTGGGGGATGTACACGTGGAAATGGGTTTATTAAAGCGGCATGCTGCTGTCCAGGGCAGTTTGACTCGTTTTGTGCTTTCTTTGGGGGTGAGGAAAAAAGGCTGGGGGAGGGGGTGGAGACTCGGGGGCCGTGATGTCATTTGGGGCACCCCAATGTCCCTGGGAGAGCCACGAGAGCCATGATGCGGTGGAGGAGCAGGTGAGTGGGGAATGAGGGGGGCCATTGCTGGGCGCCCTCCCCAAGGGGGAGCCAAAAATGGCAGAAAATTCACAGGGACGGGGTGTGTGTAGAATACTAAAACCTGACAAGGTTTTCATTTTGACATCTGTTGATAAACGATACTAATTTGGATAAAAATTCGTTTTGAAATAAGCTCTCTCTATCTACTCTATTACATACAGGAATATAAGTAACTCGGGATAGAGAGCTGTAGGTTTTGAAAATAATGACGTGACGTTTTTATACAGGAATGAAACAAGCGAGTGCCTGAAACCACGAGAACGGACGGTCGGGGCGAAGGCGACGCGAAGCGCTCCGAGCCGGCTTTTCTCTGTGTTCGCTTCGCTGCCCCGGAGCGCGTCCCAGCCCTCGGCTGCGCCGGGCGGCGGTGCTGCCGCCTGGTGGCGAAAGCGCGGTACTGCCGCCCCCGGCACAGCGCCCCGGCCCTGCCCGCCGCCCCGTGCCGGGCGAGGAGCGGGAGCGAGCGGGGCCGTGTCCGGAAACGGAGGGCGCCCGAGGGGAATGACAGCGGTGGGGGGGGCCCGGCGGGGCCGGTTTTGCCGGGCAGCAGAGACGCGGTGGCACCGCGACACGGGGCGGGGGGCAGCGGGCGGGCGCGGTCGGAATTGAGCTGCCCACGTGCCGCTCCCAAGAGGGCGGCTCGGGAAGGAAGGCGCAGTTGGGCACCCTCGGGACGGCGTCAGGGACGCTCGATTGGCACGCGCCGGGACCCTCCAGGGGCCGTGTCCGGCATCGGCCACACACAAGATGGCGGACGCGGCGGGGGCTTGGCAGAGGCGTTCCCGCCGATGCCTGCCGCCGCTCGCGCGGCTGTCGCCCGCCTCCGGCGCCGCTGACCCGGCCGGCCGTGTCCTCGCACCGCGCAACGCCGCGGAAAATCGCGCCGAAAGCGCGGGACCGGCGTCGGAATTGGGGCCGGATTCAGGCAACCGAATAGACAGACGCCCTCGTCACGAGTGCGGGGGGGGGGGGGGCCCTTAATGTACCATAACAAAGATGGCGGCACGACCGGAAGCGGCTTCTGCCAGCACCCAAGATGGCGACAAGAGGGCGGAAGTCAGGTGATTGCCACACTAACGATGGCGTCTCGGTCCGCGGCCGGATTGACCTTCTAAACATGGCGGCATCGTGCGCATGCACCTTGGGTAGGTACGAAAAAGCGCGGGAAAGAAGGACCCCGCGTCCGTCTATTCGGCTGCCTGAACGCGACCCCGTCGCCGACGCCGACCCAGCGCTCTCGGCGCGATTTTCCGCGGCGTTTCCCGGTGTGCGGACACGGGCTGTGGGGTCAGCGGCGCCGGGGGCGGGCGGGAGCCGCGCGGGCGCCGGCAGGCAGCGGCGGGGACGCCTCCCTACCGCTCGCGCCGCTCCCGCCCCCGAGAAGCCCCCGCGCCACGCGCCGCCGTGCCGGGCTCTCCTCGCTCCCCTCCGGCCCGCGGAGATGCGGGGAAACGCAAAAGCAGCGAGGAAGAGCAGCCACCGGAGCTGCCCGAGCCCTTCCCCCGCCCGAAGGGCGGCGGCTGCCCGGAGCAGCCAGCGAGGCTGGAGCGGCTCTTTCCCGGGAGGTGGGAGCTGGGGAGGGGCCGGAGCTGGAGGCAGACTTTTCCCGGCAGGGGAAATGCGGGGAGGATTTTAGGTCCCAGCAGCTCTCGGTGAGTGCCGGATGGAGCCCACGGGCTGAGCCGCGTGGCGGCTGTGGGTGCTGTTCGTGTCCCCAGGAGCTGCTGGAATGGCAGAGGTGTGGGAAGTGCTTTCTCCCAGGTGTGGCCAGCACCGAGGCGGGAATGAGCTAAAACTGTTCTTTGTCCCTCTCCCGTTCCCAGCCCAGGACTAAGCTGGTGTTCCCTGAGTGGCCGCAGTTCCCTGGATGTGGTGGGAGGAGTTGTCTGCCGGAGAGTGCGAGAAATGTCCCTGCTGGTTGCCGTGTCCTTGGTGGGCAGAGAACGCTGATCTTGGCAAGGTGGGTTTGTGAGTATTGAATCGATCCCAGCTCCTTTATAATGAGGTGTTTTAATGAGTCATCACCAAGGACTATTTTTAGCCAGCTTCAGTTAAGTTTCTTTTTCACAGGTTTCGTGTTGTTTTGATGGCGAAATCACCAAAGCCCGAAGTTTGCTGAATAAACCCTGAAAAGCTTCAGCGAAGCAGCCCTGAGAGCTGACCTGCAACTGGCATCAAGCAGCTATTATCCGTGGAAAAGAAAGGCCCGTGCCCCAGTGTGTCAGGTGTAGAGAAGGAGCTGTCCAAGGAATGAGCAGCAAATCCTTTCTGCACCTGCCCTCACACTGGGACTGGCAACAAGCCCAGGTGTGAGGTGTGAGGATGGTGAGGGGTCAGAGCAGCCCCAGGTGTGAACCCTTAGGATGATGAAGGGTGAGAGCAGCCCCAGGTGTGAGCTGTGACAGTGAGGAGAGGGCGGCTCTTGCGGGTGGCTTTTTTAGGAGGGGTTTCCTCAGCTCACTTTTGCATGGAGATGCTGGAGGAGAGGGGCTTCTGGTGGGTTCCTGCGGGGTCTCTCATGGAACGACGGTGAGAGCATCTCCCAGGGTCTGGGGGAGCGCTTGGATGTGGAGTATTGCATAAAGGAGGTGCCGAGGGACGAACCTTTGTGCCGGGCAGCAGAAGCTGAGCAGGTGAGCCACCGTGTGGGCTTGCAAGGGGGCTCTTTCTCCTTTTCCCTTTTGATTTCATCTTGCCACCAAAAGAGTTTAAATTGAGGGCAGAAGCTCCTCTTCCATTATTGTCTTGTGTTTGAACTGGGGGGGATCCCTCCTTTCCTTAGGATTTTCAGTGTATTGATGGAGGGAAAACTTGCCTTTTCTGTGGTGTTAGGAGTATTAGTTGACCGGGAATCCCCGTGTTCCATTTTAAATGGAAGGGGAAAGCATGGATGTTGTCATTTAATGGGTTTGAATTGAGCGTAACCACCCCCCCCCCGCCACCATTTTCATCACCCTGAGGTTTCCGTTGAGGGGGAAGCCCTGTTGTCTCTGCTTTTTAAGGGTCATAATTGAGGTAAACATCCCCCTTTTCCCATCATTTGAGAGATTTGATGAAAACCCCTCTCTTTCTGCTGCTGTTAGAGGATTAAATTGAAGGGGAGAATCTATTTCTTTGCCATTGTATTGGTTTAAGTTGAGGTAAAACACCCCCTGTTGACTCAGTTTCAGGGTTAAAATTGAAGGGAACTCCAGCCTTTGCCAGCATTTGAAGGGTTTAAATCGGGGCGTGCCGCTGCATTTGAGGGCGCTTCTGCCCGCGCCCCGGCAGCGAATGTTGTTGCGCGGGAGCGCTCCCGGCGCCTGGGGAATTTCTGAGGAGGAACGGGAATTTCGGGGCTGGGCTGCCGACAGGGAGTGCCAGGGCCGCGCCGGTCCGAGCCGAGCGGAGCCGCGGCGAGCGCTGCCGGGCCGGCCGGCGGGAGATGCGGCACGGAGCTGTGCCGCTGCCGGCCGTCCGCCCGCTCCGTGCGCGGGGCTCGGGCGCCGCCGGCTCCCCCCTCGGCCCGGTGCCGGAGGCGCTCGGCAGCGCCGGGGGCGGGCGGGGGTCTCCCGGCGCGGGGCCGCCCCCTGCGTGCCGGAGGAGCCGCTTCGCTGCCGGGAGCGCGGGGCCGCCCCCGGGCGCCGAGCGGCCGCCGGTGCGTGGGCTCGCGTGGCCTCCCGCTGCCCTCGCAGCGTGGAACGGCGCCAGCCCGGGGCGAGTTGCCGGGAAGGGGCGCTGGGGCCACTCGCGCTTGTCAGCTTCAGAGCTTGCTCGCAGAAGTCCCTGAAAGGGAGAATGGAAAAAGCCCCGACCCCCCAGGCTTTTTGCCTGGGGGCTTTGTTGGCATTGCTCTTGAACTGAGCCGCGCCTTTAGATAATGCCGCGGGCGCTTGCTAGAAGCGGCGTTCCATATATTTTGCACTCTCTCGTGAGACGTTCGTGCTCCCGTTTTTCCATTGCTTTCAGTGCAGCGGCAGGGGCGGAGTGAACTGCAGGTCCGAGCCGACGGTGTGCCGTGCATCTGCTGTTCATTGATGTATTTGTGGTGTTCATTTCGTCTGGATGCAGAGTTGGGCATTTTGGGCAGACGGTGCCCCTCAAACCGCGAGGCTTGTTTAAACCTTGTACTCTATTGTTTTGAAGGCGCAGGGTGGGTGTGAGGGCTTTTGTCTCGTTGCTGTACTAGGGAATGGAATGCAGGAGGTTCCTACAGTGTTGGCACTGAAGTTGGTGTGTTCAAGGATATCGCTGTGATGGTTCTCGGGGTGAGTCTTGCTCCCGGCACTCTGTAGCGTGGTAGCGTAGGACAGGACAAAGCAGGGTGTGAGGGACAGGCGGGGTAGGAACAGCGAGAGGCTTCGCTTGCCTCCACGCTCTAAAAAATCTACTTTCTTATATGTGTGTGCCATCATTAAGTATTTTGATGCATATTGTGTTCCTGGGCTGTAGTATTTCTTCAAAAGATTTTGTATGAACGTCGATAAGAAGCAGCTGTTGCTTCTTCAGCTTGTGTAACACATGTATGTGTAAGGCGTGGTATTAGATTTAGAGTGTGCATGGTAGTTAAGGACACTGCAATTCTTAGTCCATGTAGGTAGGTTGTCCC